>OX235274.1:105730941-105937689 GCA_944472155.2 Trichobilharzia szidati | reverse complement strand
AACAACAACAATAATAAGATAATTAAAAATCTTATCATGATAATAACCAATTAAAATCAGTCTTTTGCGATTTTGAATGAAATGATGAATAGTTAACTTATGATATTGATTGGTAAATTCACATTATTGATTCTAACCACATTAGTTAGTTTTTGTTAGTATTTTGAAAAGTCATTACTATGGTTATATATATTAACAAAGTCAAATGTTTTTTAATTCGTAGGGGTTTGATTGTTTTTCAGTTTGATCACTGATGTATATCAACTAGACAGCCATTGGGAAGCCAAGGGTCTTGAACAGTTGTTTCGTCTTACTACAGGACTCCTCAGAAGTACGCACTCGGAGATTCAACAAGTGGCCTGTGAGGACTGATCGCGAGCTGACTTGAGTTAGAGAACCATTGAAAACCAGCCAAGGAGTACTGGATAGGTGTTTTGTCTTGGTTTGGGACTCCTCACAGCACGCAACCACCGTGGTTCGAGCCTATCACATTCCGGCTACAAAATGGCAAGGTCGTAGGCCACTCAGTCACTGGGATCAGATCCACTGGCCTAAAAATTCCAATTTCTACCAATTCGCGATATATATTAGCGCCAACACTAACTAATGTAATCGGCGGGTAACCGTCCTCTTGATTAACTTGGTAGAACCCACTGGTTACAACTTCTCACTAAGAGTCCAGATACTTCATGGTTTCCCTCTATGGTTCTCTAACTGACGTCAGCTAGTGATCGAACCTGTAGTCGACTTTATCCTTTGGCGACTAAATCCCCATCGTTACTGTACATCTCCAGAAAAGTCTCACTTAATCACCATGCGTGTCTTACTGGAATGGAATTTGAACGCAGTGAAAGTGGGTCTGAAATGAACTGAATGTCTAGGGCTACATATAAAGAGAGATTAATGTTGTCTGTAATACACGCTTCCTAATCAACTGTACAGAAAAGTAGAATCGATTAATATGGATGCGATGAGCAGATGAAGCCCCGAACTAAATCTATCATATTCAGAACAGATACTTGTGAAAATCAGCATACACATATGATGATAATGAAATCCCAACCTACTGATTGTGCACCACTTCAGAGGATCCAGTCTACGTGCCTCTAGAAAACAATCGGTGGAGATTAGACTAAAGGTTGACTGGATTCTTCTCAATGATGTCACCAACTACTTCTACAGCCTTTTCTATATTGATCTTTCTACTAACACACAATATTACTGTTTGTCTGAAGACATTACTCGACACACTACTCACATGTACTCATAGGTAGTACACACCGAAATAACCCAGCCTTACCTAACTAACTAACTAAATCAGATTATTTTCATGACATCCACATAGAAAACTTGTTGGGATCACATCCGAAAACCTTCGTGGAAGCCCCATGGATTCGGAAGTTGTTCAATTAGTCATCACATCCAACCTTCTTCTTTGGTAAACTTTGTTTTGATATGGCAATAAATGTACAACGATCCCCTTTCTGTGGTTTATTGATCTCCAGTGTTATTTCAATCTTCTACATAGACCCCTCACTTAACCTGTGTCTATTCACTCACCCCTTAACACTTAACTGTTTCTCAATATGAATTTCTATGACAAGTACACGTGTATGTGATCAGATTATTGGTGAAGTGTGTTGCATAAATGCACTACACAGTTCAGATGAATTACGTCATCTTTCTAGTTTGTCAACATTCATATAAAGAGTTAGTTGTTTGAAGTGTTTTCTGAAACGCTTTAATCAACTGTCGTTTTATGATCAAGAGGAAACTGGTGCCTCCAAAACGATTCATGCATTAGAAACATCTAAATTTTATCATCAAAGTAATTCTCACTAAAAACAAGTAGGATTTCAATGTTGATGACGAAGTGAGTTTAGACGGAGAACCATTAATAGCCAGGGTGTAGTGGACAGCTGATCTGTCCTTGTTTAAGAATGTTCAGCAGCACACACCCATAACGCCATTGCCAAGGATCAAACTCAAGAGTATCAGATTGCAAGGTGAGCTCGTATACCATTCAACCACTCGGATGGAATCCAATGGCCCCTCAATTCTAACTCCTGCCTATCGGTGATGTATGGCACCGTCGCCATCCAGTGTCGTCAGTGGGTATCTGTCCTCAAGCCCAACTTGTTAGACTCGACCGAAAACGACTTCCTGCAAGATCCCCAGTCAACTTTATCTCGTAGTTAGTCACTAGTAAATATTAGATTGATTATCAAATATTAGTTCGTAGGTATTTGACTGTTTTCCAACTTGATCACTGACGGATATCAATCAGACAACTATTGAAAACCCAAGTGTGTAGGAAAATTGTTTCGTCTTAGTTTGGGGCTCCCCAGGAATATGCACTCGTAACCCAACTGTTTGGAGTTGATTTATTATTTCGAAGCAAGCTCCAAGATGCTAATCAGTTTAAAATGAACTGTGAAGACCGGAAAATGTACATGCATAATCTCCTGTATTGTGATCATTGTACAACTGTGGTAATTCAGTAATTGTTGCAATTATACAGATTCTGCTGTATAGCTCTAATAGCTGGCTGCATCTCAGGTTAGTTTACAGGTACCGAGATCTAAAGCCCATTGTTTATTATAAGATTTAATAGTGTGAAATATCCCCATATCAGAAACAGGATAGAAGATATATTGAAGGTTCTACAGCAAAGATTTTAATTCATATAAAGACAGATTGACTTGCAGAAGCTCTACGAATATTGCTGTGCATCCCAAAACGTTTGAGTAGAAGTGATTGCTTAATGTTATTAGGTGAAGGACAACTCTTGATCAATAAAACAAAAAATCGATACGTATCACTAATTTTTCATGCATAATCTATTATCTCGATTATGTCTATCTTATACTGAAAAGTTAACAAATGATGCACAATTCTTCACCCATTAACACACACGTCATTATTATTATTATACATCACACTTATTTTTTTAAAATTCTGATTTTTTTGACCTTTATTTAAATATTGTTATTAAAGTACAATGAAAAAGTACACAGTGTTTACAATGTATAACAAAATAAACGAATAATAGTAATAATAAGTTTGTGTGGCGTTTAAACCAACGAATGTAATCAAAAATAAAATAAATCAACTAAATTATTATTATTATTGTTTCCTTTAATTCCTAGAGGAACATAGGGCTTCAAACCGTGCGTCTCCATTGCGTTCGGTTCTCTGCTAGAGTCTTTACCTGGCTCCAAGTCTGCCCACACGCTTTCATCTCCTCTTCACATGACCTCCTCCAAGTCACCCTCGCACTGACGACCAACTCGCCACTTCCCATTCGGTCGGTTCCACTCGAGCGATGGCTTGTCTAGTCATGTCACTTGATGGTTTCCTCAGAGTATATGGCCAATCCATCTCCATTACTTCCTGCCTATTTGTTTCACAATCGGTTCCTGGTTGGTTCACTCCCAGAGATCTCTGTTGCTGATCTTTTCTGGCTGGCTATGTGATCCTGAGTATTGAGTGGAGACAACTGTTAATGGAGGTCTGTAGTTTGAATCAACTAAAAGATCGAATAAAAATGATGGATATAAAGCAGTAATGTAATTTACAAAATATCTTGTTTTTCGAGTTTGCTCACGGATTGATATCTCGCTAGTGACTTGCTACAGAACGGAGTTGCCTGGAGTTCTAGTGAGAAGTTGTGACCAGTGAGGTCCAGCCAGTCAAGTGTGAGGATGGATTTCCCACTGATGACATTGGTTGGTACAAGTCGAGCTAAAATCACGAATTGTTAAAAGTTAGAATTCATGAGTTGGCCATTAAGGAGTCGATTCCCAATGGCTGATTGGTATACAAGTCTGCCTTGTAACCGGAAGGTAATGGGTCCGAACCGTGGCAGTGGGTGCGTACTGCGGGTGTTTCCCAAGCTAGGATAAAACAGCTCTCCAGTACTCACTGGCTGGTTTTCAATAGTCTTCTACCTGATATTAATCCATGCATGGTTAAACTCAAAAAACAAAGCTAATCCTTATAAATCAACTCTTGAAAATATCTTGTGCCGTGTGTCCGACTAAATATGTAGGTCAAACGTCTAGGTCACTCAAAAATAAGAGTGAATGAACATGAACGCCTAGCTAAAGGTCATCATCCCACAGGAATAAAAGCTTACAACAACTTAGAAAATATCGTCTATAGCTTGATATGAATGAGACAAAAACCACAATATCGATTGGAACAATGTTTGTATTCTAAAAACTAATATGAACAAATGGAAAGAGAGACTAATAACAGAATCTATATTCATTAAGGTCACACACCGGATACATGTAACAAGGGTGACTCAGCAGAACAACTGTCAACAACCCGGAATATAACTCTGGATACACAAAAATGAATGGACAACAAAAAGAATGAACTATACATATATGAGTACAAATCATAAATGTGTGTACATTAAAAACAAAACAATTCCAACAGTTGGTGTGATTACGGGAAGTAATTTTGCTCGAAATATTACCAATAACAAAACTTGTCATTGTGTGTAAATTATTGAAATATAGAATTTAATTGGTGGATGGTGACTAGCAGTGGAATCCAGTCAGGATGCGCATTTCGTCCTATTTGGGACTCGTCAACCGGATGTACCTGCATTCCCCAGTGAGTGATGATGTTCCTCCCGATGACCCCAACCAGGAAGACAACAACTCCATATGCACCTGACTTAAACTAACTGTTGTGGATTTCATTGAGTGATGAAGCCATGTGTTGGTTTGACCATCACTAGCTCTTTTCCAACCTGATCCTATGTCAGTCAGCTAAAATTTCCCGTCGAGGGAACTACTGAATCCTTTAATCTATTAAATTGCGCAGATATCAGTATCAAGCAACATTTTCTAATAAAAGTGCAGTAAATATGACGCAGTTCGAGAATATAATGCCAGAGATAATGCGTAGGTCAGAACAAAAAGCTTTTTTCAATGAAAAATTTCATTTAAAAAGCATATAAGAACTATAACTTGTCATTAAATCACCATAGCGACGGAATACGACGCTACAATTAGCGGGGATATGCAAGAAAGCCACTCCCATAATTTCCCTACTGAATTACCTATTGTTTGGAATCATTAGAGGAAGACAAAGTTATGCTCATTAACCTCAAAAGTTCAATTTTTAGAAAAAGGTTTTTTTTCTTTATCGAAGTTCATTTTCATTCGACACTATAAGTAAAAATAAAAAATAATAGAGAAAACCTTTTTAACTCAGTATGCAATACTGAAATAATTTGATGTTCCGCCCGGCTCCACCCTTTCTCAGCTGTGTTGTTTTTGTCAAAAGAATTCCTTAATGACTGGTGATCTGTGAAGATCTCATCAGGTCACGATCATATATCGAAGCTTGGAGAAAACACAAAATAAACTTCTTATTGATCGAAATTATAATTAAAATAATGTAGAGAATCACCTTAAGCTAGGATACTTTCAAACGGAAAGTCGCAGAATTTCCAAGCTTGTAGCAGATACGGAAAAATACTTCACTATAACAGAGGCGTCGGTGGCACAGTGGTTAGGACGCTCGCCGACCATGCACATGGTCTGGGGTTCGATCCCCGACCGACACACTCCTTTACCTCGCCAAACCAGTAATAAAAAAGCCGGTAAAGAGGAAAAGATGGGCATGAGGCTAGCAACCTCATCCTTTAAAAGTAAAGCACTGCTACAGAAACTTCAAGTCTCTAACTTGAAGCCCTATGTTCCACTGGGGAACGTGAAGGGAAAAAAAATTAACAGAGGCGAGTTTAAATATAGTAAGTATTTGTTGCACAAACACACACGCATACACCTTGTTGTAATTCTGATCTAGTGAAGGATAACAAGGAAGTTTTTTTCCTATTCTACCTACATTTTGATTTATATTTCACTGAACAAAAGACATAGATAATCAGTTACTACTATCACGACTGATGATAATTCTAATTGTGGTGGACTGGATTATGCGACAGGCCATATACAGCGAAAAGGGAGACATACAATAGGCCAACAAGAAGACTTTAAGAGATTCGAACTTCATGGAAGATTTGTGTTGAATGTCACATAAATTCAATGATATACTGGAGGAAATCAGCAGGCTGGTAAAACAGGCGGAGAAGACAGAGATGATGGAGAACAAGGATGAATAGCTATCAGCGAGAGAACTGTGAAGGTGGTGACCATTCCCATTTATCTAGGCAGCACCGTTAGCAACAAGAAACTCTCGCTGGGAACAAACCAACCAAGAGCAGAATGCTTAACAAATAGGTAGGAGATAATGCAGATGGATTGGGCATACGTTAAGGAGGCTGTCGAATGACACTGCGTGCAATGCAGTCCACTTCTCGAGTGGAATCTGGATGGGAAGCGACGAGTGGGTTGTCACATAGAGGGTGACTTGGAGGAGATAGTGTGGGGAGGGGGAGATGAGCGATTATGGGAAATCGTGGAGTAAGCTGAATAGGACAGCAGAAAATAGAAGAAAGTGGAGATGTTTTGTTGGAGCCCTATGTTCCACTCGGAACCCAAGGGAATAATAATAATCGTTTCCACTACAGACGTAACCGATGAAGGTGTCATAGCTAGGATAGGAAAGGCAAGACAGAGATTCATAACTCGGAAATCAGTTTGGAAATTTGTTGCCCTCAGCATGAATAACAGGATTCAGATCTCCGACGCTAATGTCAAGTCAGTCAGCCAGTCAGTTCTTCTATACGCATCACAGACTCGGCGCACACGACATCAAAAGTATTTCCAATATACAGCTGCAGACTTTCATCAACACCAACTTCCTTCCCTCACTGTTGAACATCAGGTGGGTAGCTGTGTCAATACAATCGACAACCTATCGTCAAACAAAATAACCCTAAAGAAAATCGAGATGGATTGGACACACGTTCACAAGATGAGATAGAATAGAGCTACGAATGGATTTTGTTTGTCCTTTACTGAACCACTCAGGATACAGAACACAAGATTGATGTTAACGAGGCAGCTTTCAAAGTCATCTACCGCTATACCAACTAATCTTAACTGCACCTTAAGAGTTCGTCTAGTACATATTTCTGAGGTCGTTGGGATCTACATTTTGAAACCTAACTTATGTATCGAAAAGAAGAAGTTGTTTCAGACACTGTCTTTATCCCAATGGTCATCAAGGTTTTAATGATCCTCAATTTGTTGTAGAGATTTCCTTAATTTTATTTACTCTTACATTTTTATGCTGATAACGACTTAAGCGTCTTTCTTGATCTGTAATTCCATTCATCTTACTTAACAAATCGATAGTATTTAAGAAACATCAATATTGTTAACGACGATTATTCTAGAATATTCTAAGTATATAAATATATATGCATATAATTATTAGAGCCGGAAGAAGAAATTATCGAAAAGGATATTCTTTACTTAATTTCTGTTTCTAAATTACTCCAAGTTGAACCCTGAGACCTGTTTGAGGCATCCGCACATGGAGCCAACATTTCAACAGGGGCCAAGCACTTCGGTCCAGTCAATCAGTGTGAAAGTTCAAATTGAATTAATTAATCTTAAAAGATGTTTTGACGTCAATGTTGTAATTTATATCGATTATGTGTTCAGCTATAGACAAAGTTGGTAGACAGTCTTCCACTTGCTGCTATCGATTTTTCACAGTTCATTTGTTTTCCTAACCATCTGGTAATGTACTCTCCCATGACCCTCACGTGCAAAGCTCCACTACTCCTCCCTATGTATTAGCGACCATACACACACACACACACGCAGACATGATGACTGGTATATAGTAGGGCATGTGACATAATCACCTGTGCATTTTTGAAGCTTGTAGTGGAGCATGTTTTTGTGGTTTTCTCTCAATAATTATAAGCCATGCTGCATAGTTGATTTTACGAATGACTCAGTTTAATCTCTGTCTTAAATGGGCGTATTATTATTATATTATTGTTTCCTTTAATTCCTAGAGGAACATAGGGCTTCAGCCGTGCGTCTCCATTGTGTTCGGTTCTCTGCTAGAGTCTTCACCTGGCTCCAAGTCTGCCCATCCACATGCTTCCATCTCCTCTTCACATGACCTCCTCCAAGTTACCCTCGCACTGACGACCGACTTGCCACTTCCCTTTCGGGTTCCACTCGAGCAATGGCTCGTCTAGTGATGTCACTTGATGGTTTCCTCAGAGTATGGCCAGCCAATGCATCTCCATTTCTTCCTGCCTATTTGTTTCACACTCGGTTCCTGTTGGGTTGGTTCGCTCATTGCCAGAGATCTCTATTGCTGATATTTTCTGGCCATCTGATCTTGAGTATTGAGCGAAGATAACTGTATATGAAGGTCTGTAGTTTGCTCTTTATGACGCGCAGTGCAAGTCTCTGATCCATATAGTAGCACTGACTTCACATTGAAGTTGGAAATATGCATCTTATTTTACATGCTGAGTGCTGTTGACCTCCACACAGACTTGAGAGTAGTGAAAGCTTGTCTTGCTTTTCCGATTCTTGCTTTGATATCCTCGTCAGTTCCGTCTGCCTGTAGTTGAAAAGATGCTTCCCAGGTAGGTAGGTAAAAGAGGTTGTTTCTTTCAGGTTCCTCCCATTTATGCTGGCTGATTGTTGTTTGTTGTTGTTGTTGTTGCTGTTGATGGTGTTGTCCAGGAATCTTCATCACCTCTGTTTTCTCTATGTTCAGCTGAAGTCCTATCTTTGATGCTTCTTCTGCTAACTTGTTGCTTTTCATTTGCATATCTTCCAGTTTGTGGGAAATCAGACACATATATGTCATCGGCGAAGTCCAGATCCTCCAAGTTTTTTGTGTAGGTCCATTTTATGCCTGTACCCCATTGCCCGTTGTTTGCGCATTATTCAATCTACGGCAATCAGGAAAATCATTGGCGATAGTAGGCAGCCTTGTCTTACTCCTGTCCTCACTTCGAAGGATTCCGTAAGTTAATTTCAAAATTTACAATTTATGCTGTCCCTAAGAAAGATGTCTTCATCAAATTGCCATACAATAGGGAAATAAGTAGTATTGTAACAACAGAAGACAAGGGCCAGGCAACAGATTGTTTATTAAGGAAAATCAACACATATTTATAGATTTTCATGTACATTATTATAGATTATTGTTAGCAGACAAACACAGTCTTCTGATTGGTTGTTTGTTCACTGAAAGTTAATCTTTCATCTCTTTGTGACTGTTTCTTGAATGTCAGATCATCTATATGCTAACTGTATCCGTCTACGCAAAATCTGCTGTGGTTGGTTGTTGAATCAGTCTTTGTTCATATTTTTCTCACGACCAATATATCGGGGACATAAACATTGACGGCAAATACTGTCTACCAATTTTGGCTAGTAGCCAGCTGTCACCACAGTATCACCGAATCAGAATCATATATGAACTCTCGTAATTTTTAGTTAGTAAAGTTTTTCAAAATAAGTTTATCAGTTAAAAGTATTAATAAAGTAAAAGCAAAAAGGCTTTTCAACACTTACATCATGACAGTGCAGTTTTATATAGTTTAAAGACTTCACACACGTGTCACCAAAAGCGTTTCCAACAGGTTAATTGAGGCTTTCATCAGTAGCTGCTTCCTTCACTTCATGACACTGAAGATCAGATGGCTGGCAGAAAAGCAGAGGTAACAAGGAACTCTGAGAGGCTGTGAACCAGCAAACAACCTAATGCCCACCCACTCAGTAAACATGAAGAAAGAAATGGAGATGGACTGGACATATGCTGAGGAGACAGTTCAGTGACATCATAGGTCAAGGTTTCAGTAGGAACCCAAATAGGAAATGATGAGTTGGGCTTCCGAGGATGATATGGAGATGGTGTGAAGGAGAAATGAAAGCTTGTGGGCAGTCGTGTAGGCTGATGAGGCGCTATGTTTCACTAGGAACTTATGGAATGGAATGACATTCGTTCCCTCGGATCCTAGTATAACATAGGGCTTCAGTAACACATCTCCCCTCCATTTTGCTCCCTATGATCACTTTCAGATGACGATACAACTGCCTCCAAGTTTTCATTCCCTCTTTACATGATCTTTGACACGTTGTTCTCGGCCGCCCAACTTGTTATTATTATTATTATTTATTATTGTTACCTTGGGTTCCGAGTGGAACATAAGGCTTCAACAATACATCTCTACTTTGTCCTATTTTCTGCCATTCTCCTCAGCTGGGTCCGCGATTGACCATAATCTCTATCTTCCTCCTCCATGTCACCCTCGCACTGACGACGCACTCGTCGCTTCTCATTTGGATTCCACTCGAGGGCCTGACGTGCGATGTTATTCGGCGGCCTCCTCAACGTATACCAACCGGTCCAATTCCATTTTCCCTTACATATTTGTTGAGCAATCGGCTCTTGGATGACTTGCTCCCCGCCAGAGTTTCTTGTTGCTTATTCTTTCTGGCCATTTGATCTTCGGTATGGAGTCAGCGAAGGCAGCTGTTGATGAAAGTCTGCAACCTGTTGGAAATCCTTTTCGTGACATGCAGTACAAGTTTCTGACCCGTATAGAAGGACCAACTTGACATTTGCTTTGAAAATCCGAATCTTCATCTATCATCGTTCCTTATGCTGAGTGACAGCAGAAGATTTCCAAAGTGGTTTCATGTTGATGAAGGCGTATCTTGCCTTTCCGATTCCTACTGGCTTTGACATATTCATCCGTGCCGTGTACCCGTTGTTGAAACAATGCTTCCCAGATAAGTGAAGGAGTTAACCTCTGTCAGAACTCTCCTTTTGATTGTGATTAGTGCTGGCTGTTGGTATTGCTGTTGGTTGGTTATCTTCATCACCTGGAGTCATGTTGTCGCTGCTGGCCTCTTCAGCCAGTTTGTTGGTTTTCACCTGCAAGTCTTCGAGTTTGTGTGACATTAGACATATATCATCTGTGAAATCAAGATCTCCTAGGTGGAGTCTTCTTATAGGTGGTCCAGAGTATTCATGGCTCCTCACTCCCAACATTCTGATGCATAATCCAGTCCACCACAGTGAAGAATATTATCTTGGGTGATAATAGGCAGCCTTGTCTTACTCCTGTATATACTTCGAACGCCTCGCTGAGTTTTCCGTTGTGGATCACCTGACACGTGGCGCCCAACTCGTCGCTCCTTATTTGGGTCCCATCTGAGCGTCAGCTTTGCCTGTGATATCACTCAGCGGTCTCCTCAGAATGTGCCTAATCTATCTCCATTTTCTTCTGCATATTTGTAGAGTAACAGGCTGTTTGTTGATCCATAGTCTTGTTGCTTATCCTTTTCGGCCAGTTATCTGATCTTTAGTGCTGAGGCAACGAAGGCGCGTGCTGATGGAAGTCTACAGCAGTATGTTGGTAAAAGTCTTCATGATGTGTGCGTCAATTTCTTGGAACATATAGAAGCACTCACTTGACATTATTGTTAAACAGAATTCGCATGTTGTTCTATTGTGATAAATGCTACTAAACTCCACATTGACTTCATGGTAATGAAAGCTTGTTTTGATTTTCTGATCCGATCCTGACCGACTGTGACATCCTCATTGGTTACATTGCCTGTAGTTGAGATGCTGCTGCTGCTGCAGTGACCGAAGGAGACTTCTTTTTCGATTTTTCCGAGTCATAGTGACTGGTGCTTGTTATTGGTTGGTTAGTTTGACATAAAAATAAGACATACATAATGTGCCTGACTAAACTTTTCTCACCAGTTGGAATTACATTATTTGTAAAAACAATGAAAAAGATATTGATCGTGTATTTTAGCAAGTCACACATACGCTATGCCATTCAACTTATTTCATAAAAGTTTTATGTTCAAGTTTCAAGGTTTGGTAATTCACTGAATTCAATCAGTCGGACGCACAAATTGCAAGATGTATGGATTAATTATCACCTTCATTAGCCTATGAGTTTATGAATTTCTGGACAAACATCGAGAGGCCTGTTATTATTATTTATTATTATTATTCCCTTAGGACCTTAGGTTCGGAGTATAGCATAGGGATTCTGCAGTACACCTCCATTCCACCCACTTCTCTGAAGTCATCTCTACCTTCAGCCACGATTACCCACTGACTCTCATCTCCTCCTCACGTGATCTCCTTCATATCAGCCTCGCAACCACACCCAACTCGTCATTTCTCATTCGAGTTTCAGTTGAGGGTGTACCTTACACTTGATGTCTGTCAACTGTCTCGTCAGCTGAGCGTGTGTCCAATCTATCTCAATTTGCTTTCGGAATATTTCGTCTGACGATAGGTTGTCGACTGGTCAGTTGACACAGCTCCCAGTTGATGATCCTTTCTGGCTACCCACCTGATTTTCAGTAGTGCGGTAAGGAAGGAGTTGTTGACCGAAATCTGAAGCTGTATATTGGAAATATGTTTCGTGCCGGGCGCACCGAGTCTACGAAGCATATAGAAGAACTGACTGACTTAATAGATATCAATGTTGGTAGTCGGTGGCATAGCGGTTAGGATGCTCGCCGAACATGCACATGGTCCAGGGTTCGATCCCCGGCCACAGATGCACTCCTTTACCTCGCTAAGCCAGAAATAATGCTGGTGAAGAGGAAAGGTTGGGCATGAGGCTAGCAACCCAATCCTGTGAAATAAACACTGCTACAGAAGCTTTAAGCCACTAGCTTGAGGCCCCATGTTACACTGGGGAGCGTGAAGGGAAAATAAATGTTGGTAGTCTGGATTTTGTTCTACGTATTGAGTACATCAGATTTCCAGATTGATTCGAAAATAATGAATATCTGTTTTGCCTTTCTGATGACACCACTTGGAGGTAACTTATTAGGAAACTGTCTACTGTCCATCTGATTCTAGCCAAGTATGAATCAACTACCTAAAGTTGTTAAGTTTAAAATATTAAAAATTAAGGGCCCATAACGAACCCTTTTCAGCTGGAGAACCACTGAAAGCCACCACTCCTTGGTTTTCAATGCTTCTCTAAATCAAATCATTTCATCCATGACCAAGTTTGAAAATTAATCAAACCCCTGTGAAATAACATGAAAAAATTTGCCTTGTATCCCATCATCTACTCATAAGTAGTTTAGCATGGTTACGTTTCAAATCTAGACAATTACTAGGGGAGAATTCTTCAAAAGCGAAGAATTTTCTACAGATTTTCTGACCGACAAACCACTGAACAACTGTCAATCTATCTTCAACAGTCAATAATCCATCCATCTATCCCTCTGTAATCACAACTAAGTTCACCTTGAATTGTAGGCAAACCCAAAGAAATGTACTATTCAAGGAATGATGTTTTTTTTTTATTATTTTGCAAAAATTATAAACATCATGCATACAGATAAATAGATTTTTCCTAAAATTACTTCCTAATTTACTATCACTATTATTATTATGATTGTTATTAATTTTTTGTAGATCAAACAGGAATTGAAGAAGAATTGAAGAAGAATGCAAAAACATAAAGATAAAATGAAGATCGCTCACCAAATTTTTTTTTCGATAATTAAAAGTTTCATCCACACGTGATTCAATAAAAAACAAACAACTTATTGTTCGGATTACTATATTGTTTTAAAGTTTGTTAAATGTTGTCATATGTAAGGAATCTGATTTAACAATGAATGCATGAAGAGTGTTCAGGTGGGTGTATCAGTGAGTATGCATGTGCATGTCCATGTGTGTGTGTGCGTTTGTGGTCTTCCTCACGAGTTCATGTCATTTGGAGACACCAAGAAAATAAAAAAACACATTGGTAAATCATGAGTAGATTATTTGTTTAAATTCTTACTCTGCTTATCAGTTAGTAAGATAAACATTGATATAAGAATAAAACTTGTGCACTGTGGTAGAGTGTAATTCCATTATGGGTAAATTTTGTTTTGTTAAAGTCTCACAGTGTTATACAGTAATGTTTACTGATGACCATGTTTCGAGCACAATTTATTGCTGCTCATAATCATATCAAGGTAATCACACGACTTCCTAAATTCACTTATATAGTTCCATTGTTTTTCACTTGATTTGATTGGTAGTATTATTTTCCATATTTCAGGTATGAGTGATGATTCATTCCTATTGCATGTGTTGGGTGTAGATTCGATGAAACTAGTAATAATAACATAAATAAGAGAGAATATAAGTCATCTACAGTTATACCATATAAAGAGGGGACATCTGAGACCCTACGTAGGATTCTAAATAAAGCAGGAATTAGGGTGGCATTTAAACCTACAAACTCACTCAGACAGGACAAGCTCTGTAGGTTAAAGGACCCAGTGGACCCAATTAGACAAAATAATATAATTTACAAAATACCCTGCAATGACTGTGAGGTCAACTACATAGGTCAAACTAGTAGGTCAGGAATAGTCAGATTGTCAGAACATAAGAATTTAGCTAAGATAAGAATGGTTGACCCAGAGAAGATAAGTAATTTAGAAAAAAACTCAGCAATTGCAATGCATGCATTAACACACAACCACACAGTAGCATGGTGTGAGAGGGTTAAAATTGTAAAAAGTAATCTAGGTAAGTGGAGAGAGAGGTTGATTACTGAATCTTTGTTCATAGAATCGACACCCAACACATGCAATAGGAATGAATCATCACTCATACCCGAAATATGGAAAATATTACTACCAATCAAATCAAATGAAAATCAAGTGAAAAACAATGGAACTATATAAGTGAATTTAGGAAGTCGTGTGATTACCTTGATATGATTATGAGCAGCAATAAATTGTGCTCGAAACATGGTCATCAGTAAATATTACTGTATAACACTGTGAGACTTAATCAAAACAAAATTTACCCATAATGGAGTAAAATAAACAGCCTAAACTACTAATTGATTGATTGATATGAGTACTTTGAGCATCGTTCATATCATCTATTTAAAAATACTTGCTTGCTAATTGAAGCAAAGTGTTCCTTAGTTTGACGTTGACATCATAAGTAGTAGTGTAGCCGGTTTGATTAAACTCTAACCAATGTCAGCTCATGATGAAATCCTCCAACCGGTCAAACAAAATCCCTACAAAATCAATACTTGAAAATTGATCTGATGCTCACTAGCGACTGGCCCTATTCAGGTAGTGGGAAGCTGTGACCAGTAGGGTACAGCAGGCTGAAGGTGAGGACAGTAGCTCATCGAATAAGACATTGCTAAGTGATTACACTGTGTCATGAATTGGCAGAAGTTAGAATTCATGAGCTGGCCATTGGATCGGTGGGTCCCAGTGGCTTAATGGTCTACGAGCTAGCTCGCCTTGTAACCAGAAAGTCCTTGGTTCCAACCCCAGCGGTGGGTGCGTACTGTGAAGAGTCTCAAACTAGACTAACGAAACAGCTGTCAAGTACTCCCTGCAGGTTTTCCAATGGTTCTCCAACCGATAATGTCAGCTTATGATGAAATCCTCCAACCAATCTTTGAATATACTTAACATTAGACATAAATTATACGTGAAGTGGAGATCTTCTGCAGTCTTTTTATCGAACCAATGTATTTCTGTCTTCTCGTTCTCAACACAATCTGTATTACTACTTCGCCTAAGTAGGTGACCGGGATTCGGATGATTTCAGTTCATTCAACTTTTTGAGCTGAGTCAAGCCGATTACATTATTAATGGGAGAAACGGCCGTCCACTGTTTAGATCATTTCGATCTGGTTAGCAGGCATTACATGGATGATTTGAGTGGTACTCAAATATTCATGTTACGCCATCTGTAGGACATATACCATTATATGCATTGAAGTTTACTCTCCTGCTTGTGATGGAAGAAATTTAATTTTTTGAGTTTGACCACAGATTGATATGAGTTAGACAACCATTGAAAAACCTGCGGAGAGTACCGGACGATTGTTTCATCCTAGTTTGGGACTCGTCAGTGGTATGCATCCACCACTGGGGTTCAAACCCAGGACCTCCTGGTCACAAGGCAAGCTCGTATACCATTCAGCCATTGGGAACCGGGTCAATGGCGCATAATATAGCAAAATACGAAATCACCTCAAGAATCCCGTTAGGCAGCTATGCAGATTCAATTGTTTCTCGAGTACAAAACAAGTACTATACAATAGGATTATTCACTCAAAATCAATCATATGAAATACCTATAAATCAATGAAAATATTCCTATCAAGGTGACATCAAAACTCCTTCAGCTAGAATCACCCGTCGAACATTTCTCCAAGAAAGTCCAGGATTAGACTGACCTTTATTCACTCAAACTAAATCGCAGTCAATAAAAAAAACAACATATAATCAATATCGTGACACAACCAGAGATAAATATTAAGGATTAGGCCAATGGATGATATATAAATGCTACAATAATGATATATATCTGCAGTCTAGGAGAAAAAATTACGCATCATAATTACAAAGTTAGTTGGATTGTCTAAATAAGTAACAATATCGCAAATAAATCATTCGAAAGGGATTTTCTAAAAACATTTATCCCTGTATATAATAAATATTTAAGAAAAAAGGATGATTTATTTGAAAACGATTAGTTCCTTGTTGTTATAAACTCTGTTCAACTAAGATTCTCTCTAACCAATGTCAGCTTATGATGAAAATCCTGTAACCAATCAACCAAATCCCTACAAACCAATACTTTAATATCAATGAGATGCCTAATGGCGACTGGCCCTATTCAGGTAGGTAGTTACCTGGGGTTCCAGTGGGAAGTCGTGACCAGTAGGGTACAGCAGGTTGAGTGTGAGGACAAATACTCGCCAGAAGTGACATTGGCTAGCGGTTGCGCTATATCGTGAATTGGCAGAAGTGAGAATTCATGGACTGGCCATTGGATTGGCGGGTCCCAGTGGCTTAATGGTATACGAGCTAGCTCACCTTGTAACCAGAAGGTCCTGGGTTTGAACCCTGGTGGTGGGTGCGTAGTGATGAAGAGTCCCAAACTAGGCTGACAAAACAGCTGTCCAGTACTCCCAGCTGGTTTTCCAATGGTTCTCTAACTGATAATGTCAGCTCATGTAACCAGTCGAACAAATCCCTACAAACCAATACTTGAATAAGATTCTCATAGTAGAATGCAGTAATGTCGTACCCTAGATAATGAAATTGACAAAATGAATCTGCAGTAATGAATGATATCCTTCATTTCTTTAAGATAAACTTGAGTCAGTTAGGTGTTGGGTGACACTGAACCACGTAACTAACCTACTGAACATGAAACGGTTACAGAAATGCTTTGAAGACGACTGCTTTGACAGACATGAAAGATAATTGAAAAAATCGCAAGAAAACTAACGTCATGCTCTACAGAATGCTTTTTTCTGAAAAAGTCACTGGTCCTTTTTTCTCTCTATTGACTAGAAATATCGAACGGATGTTTCTTCAATCACTGAAAATAAGCAACTATGATGAAAATGTTTTTTCTGTGATAATTTCTGTTGAAGCCTTGAAACAATATGGTTAACATTTTACAAGTGTAGTTGTAACGACAGAAGACAAGGGCCAGGCAACAGATTGTTTATTGAGAAAATCAAGAGATATTTAAAAATTTGTATGTACATTATTGTTAGCGGAGAAGCAACGTCTTCTGATTGGTTATTTTCTTGCTGAAGGTTATTCTGTAATTGGTTGTGTGTGACTGTTTCTCAGAAAATGAAGCCATATATCTGCGAATCATATTTCCACACTTTAACTCCTCTGTGATTGGCTGGTGATTTTCTCAAGGTCAAGCTTTGTTATTGTTTTTCTCATGACTCTGATTTGGGCCGTGAACATTGACATCAATTGTTGTCTATAATTTTGGCTTGCAGCCAGCTCTCACCACACAGTAATTCATAGCGAAGTCTTTTCTCACTCGACTGTATAGCAGTCTGATTGGAGTCCTTAATTCACTCATCATGAACACTTACTACGTCTTACATATTTTTTATGTTTTATTCCACATTATTATACATTTGGTGTTAGTGGCTGAAGGATAGAATGCTCACTAGCCACATATGTGGCCTGGGTTCGATTCCCAACTGATCAACTTTTAAATCTCACCTAGTTTACTGGCCCATAGTAATCCTTGACAAAAAGAAAGCTTAGGGACGGGATTAGTCACCCATTCTGGCAAAAACAACACCAGCGTTACCAAAATTCCTTATATTTCCACTGGAAACTCAAACAATAGAAAAGGTTATGTATTCGTCTTTCATCCTTTCACAAATTCATCTACTTTATCAGTTCCACAATTTCATAATATTCTCATTATTATCCTTACCACTACTATTAACTGGTTATATAACAGCAATTTCATTTCAAATGAAAGATTGTTGACATCTAGTTGTTAGTTACTGAGTGACTGCTCTAAACTTAATGACTTTCTGTCAGAAATCAGCCAGTGGTCAAAGGAAAACGGTCTTACCCTAAACCCCTCCAAATGCCAAACAGTCAATTTCACCTTGAGGCATAAATCCGACCTAAACAATCTGGTTGGCTCTCACGAGGTGTGCAACATAGATGGCTCTGAAATAGAAACCAAGTCGGAAATTAAATACCTAGGCGTCATTCTATCTGCTGATCTCTCCTGGTCGTCTCATATCTTAGCGATTTCTGAGAAAATATTCCGTCTTACCTTCTACATCAAGAAGTTAAGAAATTCTGGTATAATCCAACCCTTACTCCTACAATTCGTTAACTCTCGCATTCTGCCTATTATTCTCTATTGTTCCCCCAAAGTTTTTTCCAGGACTACTCAAGAAAGACTATAACATATTACGCAGGATTTTAAAGTTTGTCAGCAGGGTAAGCAACGTGCCACTTAACCAGCTTGTTAATATTCTGGTCAACAGGCAGGCACTTGGACTCATGTGAAAAATGGGCCAAATCCATTTTATCTAACTCACACCACCCTCCTCACTCACAACTCTCCCCTTGCGTCTCATCAGGTAAAACCAGAAGCCTATATAGAAAACTATATGCTCGCACTAGCAAGTACAAAAACTCAACCATACCCTACTTAGCTCGTGTTCTGTGTGACAAAAAAGCATTAGGCGTGACACCTATAATTCATTAAATAGTCAGTAGTACAAGTGGACCTCGTCTTTCCAACTCATATCATTTACAGGTACAACATTCTCTTTCTTTCTTTTCCTTTCCTCTCTCTTTTATTCTTTTTTCCCGTTATGTGCTGCTTTGTTTCTTTCTCTCGCTTACGCCAGTAAATATGCTAGTATCTACTTTTTTAACACTTTCAAACAATGTTCAACTTTGGCTTTGTTACCGACATGCCAATATGTTGTTGTCATAATGAACTGAGATTTCCTTAATCTATGTAGAATTCTATTTATTGATAATGTACTAACTGGATGCAATACTGTAGTAAAAATGCTGAGAATTCCATTATGTATCACATGTACTATTTTGGAATAAAGCAAATTATTATTATTGTTATTATTACTATTATTGTTTGTATACTTGATGGCTGACTTATCTGCATGCTAGAAATTTCTGATTTCAGTATGGTTTATACCTGTATACCTTACAACTTTATTCTCATTCGGGCTAACGTAAAGAGTGGTGACCGTGGGGTGCGAACGCACTAATGACCTTGAGCGTATATCATTCATTGGACTACACAACCTTCTGTGTATTCTACGTCAAAAAGCCGTCTATTGACCGGGAAAATCAGCATAATAAGAGGGCATTTTGAAAACCAGGCAGCTCAGAGAACACTATTAATTGCAAGAGGGCATTTTACCCTGACGTAGATAAAAAATACTTCCCATTCAGTCTTCAGGCTTCATAGATATCGAGATGGTTTCATCAATATGAACAACGAAACACTCTTCTGCCATTTATTTATTTTCAAGAAAAGTACCCTAACCATAATCCTTACCTTCACCCCAATTCTAACCACAACCCTAATACTAATTGTAACCCTAATGTGCTACCAACCCATTGTCTAAACATTACCTAAGAAACGAGATCGTTCGTTCATACTGGCGCTGTAATAACGGCAGGTTCAATAAAGCAACGAGTGGTATGTGTACAAGATCACTGGTGATTTCACACTCTAAGGTCGCTTTTCTTTAGGTTGGTTTTTATTTGTAAAGTTTTGTATTTCATTATCATCTTATTATTGATTAACACTAAATGAAATGCAGTCAACCTGGTTAACTTCACTTGTAATTTGATAGCCTAACATTCCGCGTGCATGTGTGCGCATGTGTGTGTTTGTGAATGCATCTATAAGTGTATTCAGATTATTTAAAAGCTCTATCACTGTCGACTCATATTTAGCTAGCCGACTCATAAAGTAATTGAAATGTTTTTGAAAATACCGCAGAAAATTGAACACTATAACTTAAATACAAACACTACTATCTTTAGATTATGCGCATCTTATAGGAATCTGAATGTAAATTCAATGTAAATTTCATCACCAACCAATATCAGTTAGAGAGATCATTGAAAATTGAGGAGTTCTTGAACAGCTATTTCGTCCTAGATTGGAACTCTTCATCAGCATACATCCACGACTATATGAACGAGGGATCGAATCATCAGGTAGTTACGAGACAAAACGTACTGACCATTCAGTCACTTGAGTTGGAGTTCAATGATCCGTGAATTTTAACTTTTATCATGTCATGATATAGGGGTACCGCCAACTAGTGCCACTGATGACCATCGACTTCACCATAGCCCGGAGGATCCCATTAGTCCCAAACTAGGAAGAACGAAGGGTCCAATGCTGTCTGCTTTTCAATGGTCTCAAACTGATGTTTGCCAATAATATTCAGTGTTCAACTAAAAGTTCAATGACAACTTCTCTTGAAAACTATTATCCACGAAGAGCTTTCATTCTCGAGATACCGATCACTCTCTTAATAAATAACTAGTCTTCAGGTGTTGGTTTGCAGGGATTTGATTGGCTGGAGGATTTCATCATGAACTGAAATTAGTTAGAGAACCACTGGGGGTACTGGGCAGCCAGCTGTTTCATCAGCCTAGTTTGGGAATCTTCATCATTACACACCCACCGACAGGGTTCAAACCCAGGACCTTCTGGTTACAAGGTGAGGTCGTAGACCATTAAGCCACTGAGACCCGATCCACTGTCCAGCACATAAATTCCATCTTCTACCAATTCTCGATATAGCGCCACTGACACTAGCCAATGTCACTTCTGGCGAGTATTTGTCCTCACACCCAACCTGCTGTACCCCACTGGTTACAAATAATAATAATAATAACAGCTTTATTCCAAACAGTATTTGTGGTACAGGTATGGAATTTTCAGCGTGCATTACAATATTGCATCTAATTACCTCATAAATTTTATAAGATTTTAAAATCAAAAAGCAACAACCAAAAAACGTGATATGATCCCAGTATTACGATATATAATGGAAGACACGAGTGATTGAAGACAGTTAATTTTAGCTGGCAGGGAGCGACAATTAGTACTCATAATTGCTGGAACAGTCATAAATTGAATGGGGGTATATTTTAAGGCTCTTTGCCACCCGGCATGATGCTTTTTTTGTCTTTTTTATGGAATTGCACATAAGTAGGTTTTAAGGATATTAAATAATCACGAGAATAAATAATCCGATTAGAGGTCAAATTGGAATAAAATTTAATTACTTAAAATGAAATTGGAAATGAGTAATTAGATGCAATATGATTTGTAATGTATAAGGTATTTGGTAGCCCAAGATTTAAGCAGGCCGCCAAGGTCCTTACTAGAACCTAGGCAACTAGCTACCTGAATAGAACCAATCACTAGTGAGCATTAGATTGATATTCAATTGTTGGTTTGCAGGGATTTTGTTTGATTGGTTTCAGGATTTCATCCCGAACTGACATCGGTTAGTTAAACATTCGAAAGCTAGTCTATGAATTCATTTAAAAATCGTTCAAATATTGTTATAATGATTATTATTATTATTTAGAATAGGAGTAAATTACAGAACAAAGTTCAGTAAATGTATCGATTAATTACCACTTTACGGATTAGTCTTATCTCAAATATCATGTTATAATTATTTTTGCCAAAAAAACAACCTTTTTCTACATCATTTCAATGTTGCAGCCTACATTTATTATTATTATTGTTCCCTTGGGTTCCTAGTGAAACATAGGGCTTCAACTGCACGTCTTCACTTGCTTCTGTCTTCTGCTGTACTTTTCACCTGCATCCATGTTAGTCCATACTGTTTCAACTCTTCTTCACACGATCTCCTCCATGTCACCCTTGCACCGACGAACCACTAGCCGCTTCCCTTTCGGGTTCCACTCGAGCATTGGCCTGACGCGCGATGTCACCCAGCGGCCTCCTCAGCCAGTGAGTGTCCAATCCATCTCCACTTTCTCCTGCATATTTGTTGAGCGATTGGTTCTTGTTTCGTTTGTTCCCATAGCCTCTTGTTGGTGATTCTTTCCGGCCATCTGATCTTCACTATAGAGCCAGCGAAGACAGTTGTTGATAAAAGTCTGCAACAGGCTGTTGGAAATATTCTTTGTGACCCGCCAAGTTTCTGATCCGTATAGAAGAACTGACTGACTTGACGTTTGTATTGAAAATCCGAATTCTGTTGTTGGATATTTATTAAATCTAGCAAACAAAATGTGTAATCAAAGTATCACATGTACAGAGGGAATAAAAAAACACAGACATTTTCATAAACATAAACATGATAATTGTGATGAAAGAATCATCATCAAGAGATATTTGTCCTTTTTTTTTCAAAATCCACTGATCCATATACTATCAAATATATTGTGAATACCAGAAGTGGTCACATCTGACCACTTCTATGTGTGTATTTATCAGTTCACCTGTTGCTGTGGAGCCAGGTGCATCGGTCGTTCAACGCGTATCCTTTCAAAAATGGTCAAAAAACACTATCCAGCGTGGCTACAGAAAGGAAGTAATAGCTGCATAAGGAGTGCAATAATAGAACACCTCGTCAACACTAGCCATTCCATCTCAACAAACGCCTCCTTCAAAGTAATCTACAAAGTGAAGAACAACCTTCCAAAGACAGTACGATTCCGTCTTCTTTGCATCGTAGAAGCCCTAGCCATTAAGCTAGAGGAACCAGAACTGTGCATACAAAAGAACATTATTCAACCATTTCTACTCCCATGGTAACAACCGTGTTGATTTGACTTAACTTTTCTTTGTTTGTATGTTTGATTTGACTTAACTTTTGTTTGCATGCTTATTTTTCTACTTAAAACCCTTGTGTAATTCCGTATATTTTGTTTCCATGTACACCCTGAGTACAACTCTTTCATTAAACTATTCATGTTATTACGTAACTCTCCTTTAAGAATCGTTTGTTACAACTCATCACTTTTGTTACTACTCTCCTATATCAACATCCAATTCATCTGAACTTACTAATTGTATTTGCTATAGTTTGGTTTGTAAGGGTTAGTTATGTATTTACGAGTTGGTCACGGATTGATATCAGTTAGAGAACCATTGAAAACCAGGGAGTACTGGACAGCTGCTATTTTATCCTAGTTTGGGAATCATCGGCAGTACGCACCCACTGGGATTCGAACCCAGGACCTTCCGGTTACAAGGCAAGCTCATATACCATTCAGCCACTGGGACAAATTTAATGTACACACACATACAAAACAACCATATATATTTGCGACTGTACAGCTATGAAAATGAATTCGCCAAAAAGAGACTCTTCGCTGAACTACTTGTCTTCTGTCTATTAATGTTCGAATGGGAATTTTTCATGAATATTGTGAATACCAGAATTCATTTTGGTCAGGGTGATGGTGATCGAATTTATTTTTTGGACACTGGTAACTAAAGTGATGTGTCTATCCCTTGCTGTTTGGTGCAGACTGAATTCTATCAGTCAGGTTTAGTTTGCAATGTGGCCACTAGATAGCTCACCATGACGGTGCACTTTGAATTGATTGATGTTAGACTGGTTGGTGGCAATCGATAAGGAAGCATGGCCTGACCCAGGTTCCGTGCTAGTTGGCAAGGCGTATCTGCAACCTTGAAGGAACTCATGTCCCTTCTGAGATTCGAACCGGAGTCACTCAGTGGGGTTGGAGTCAGAGACGTTACCACCACTGAGCTATTCGGCCTCGCGATTGACCTCCTTCCTGTAGGACTGTATTGGATACTTTGACTTGACACTAGGCAGTAGTTAGCGTAATGTGTCTTGTCCTTTGTTTGGTGCAGACTGACTTCTATCAGTCAGGTTTGATGATCGGCAACCATACCATGTTGAAAGCACCGGTTCTCGTCCGATCACCGAAGTTAAGCAGCGTTGGGCTCGGTTAGTACTTGCATGGGTGACCGTCTGGGAATACCGGGTGTTGCCTGCTTCATTAGTGCGTCGGTGACACAGTGGTTAGGACTCTCGCCGACCATGCACATGGTTCGGGGTTCGATCCGCTGCCAGCGCACACCTGATATCTATGGTCGGCCTGCTAAATTTGGGCTACCGATATCACATGCTGAAAATTCCATACCTGTACCCCGATACGGTGCGGAATCAAGCTAGAATCAAAAAATATTTTTAAAAATGATCGGATTTACTGTTAAAATTTATTAGAGATTTTTGTGTTGTAAGGAGAGGTTTATTTTCACAGGTTAATGAGTTCGTATATGTTTAGCACTACTCAATAGAAACATAAACCAAGGGATACACTAGATGACCTAAAAAGTGATAACAAGATACCAATATGACTAGTGAGTTGAATACAACTCACATCAGTGATAGTACGATTTGTGCTACTGAAAAGATTTATAAGCAGTATATAGTTGGAGATACAAAATATGTATATAGTAGCGCCAAGAATATTATCGAATGGCGGAAAGATGAACTCAATGAACGCTGCCTCCGAAACAATGTGGTAAAAATGAAAGGAATACAAAAAAGCACAATACCGAAGATGGTAGACGTACTATGCCAATATCGCTGTGTTGAGTTGCATAAATTAAGAATAATGAAAAAAGAAACATTAAGCAGGTTTTCCATCTTCTTTATTCCCATGAATAAGGTTTTAATGAGTGATGAGTGGAACATAGGGCTTCATCGGAACATCCCCATAACCTTTCACCTCCTCCTCACACGATCTCCTCCATGTCACCCTTTCAACCACGCTAAACCTGTCGTTTCTCACCCCGGTTCCATTTTAACTATGGCCTGAAGTGGAGTGTCACTCGAAGGTGTCCTCAACATGTGTTCGATCCAACTCCATTTCCTATGACATATTTGTTGAACAGTAGGCTACTGATTGGCTCGCTGTCAGAGTTTATCGTTCGCCCGTGTTCTAAGTGACAGAGACAATGTTAGGCGCGAAAACTATGACTTTTTTGTTGTTAATAACATAATTTTGGCTCTTTTATTTCTCTCTTATTTGCATTCTATAGTGAACACCTTCTTAAACATACTTCGCCACCTAAATTATTAACACTGGCTTACTTTTTTGTACTTTATTCTATTCCTTCTTTTGTGTATCTACTGGTTCCGACTATATTAGCACAATGAGTATTACAAAATTTTCCTCTCACTAACCATCATGTAATTATTAGTTTTGTGGTTGTTTTTTTTGTTCGGCAATATTAACTGACAATCATTGGTTGTGAACGCCATAGTCACCACCTTAAAATTTTGTATTATGCAGGATTACTCACACTATCACTACAAACACTGCATTAGACCTGACAATAAAAAACAAAACAACAACCCTGAAATGTTATTTTATGATTGTTTAGAGTTGTTTCAACCAAATTAACTGATCATCTTGGTGATAAACATTCTTAAATATCATTTCATAACTTCTTGTATGACTACAGCTTTACTATCACCATGCATAATCATATCATTGCTTCCACTACCCAATACTGAGTTATTATTATATGCTGTTTATTTTCCTTTATACTTCTTGGTATTTTTTCGCATTTTTAATTATTTTTGTGTTTTTCCTGTTTTTTTTTTTTTTTGCTGTTGGTGTCTTTATATTTATTTTTTTGAAATACTCCTTTTAAATGTTTGATAAAATTAGATTCAAATATTGTAGATATGTGCTGAAAATTCCACACTGTACCACTAGTACTGTTTCTGGAATAAAGCAAATTATTATTATTATTAATTCTTTCTGACTGTCCATACAATCTTCACTATGGAACCAGCAAAGGTAGATGTCGATGAAAGTGTGCAGTGAGTTGTTGGAAATGCTTTCTGTGACTCGCGGTGCATGTTTTTGACCCATATATAGAAGTGACTGACTGACTTAACATTCATGCTGGAAATCCGGGTTTTGTTGTGATAGTGATAGTAATAAACGTCTGTTTTGGCTTTCCGTTTCTGTCTGGTTTTCACATCCTCATCCATGTTATCGCCTGTAGTTGAAGCGACAGTTCCTATATAAGTTTGAGGAAGTGACATCTTTCAGATTTCTTTCGTTGATAGTGATTGATGCATCAACTTTGTTGTCGTTGGTTTGCAATCTGCATCACCTCTGTCTTCTCTATGTTCACTTGAATTCCCATCTTCTTTGCTTCTTCAGCCAGTTTGTTGGTTTTCACTTGTGAGTCTTCTAGTTTATGTGACGTTAGGCAGAAATCATCCGTGAAGTCCAAATCTCCTAGAGTCTTCTTATCGGTCCAACATATTCCTGTCTTCTCGCTCAACACAGTCTTCTGAATAATCCAGTCCACCACAATTAGGAGTATCATCAGTGATGGCAGACAGACAATCTTGTCTTTCTCCTGCTTTCACTTCAAATGCTTCACTGATTTTTTCATTGTGGATAACCTGACAAGTGGCACTGTCATATAGCCAGCTGTTGAATGAGGTTGATAAATATTCGAGGCATTCCACAGTGTGGCAGTGGTTTCCAAATTACTCCAAAGTCAACGCTGTTCACGGTCTTTTCGGTGTGGATGAATTTGAGGTATAGGTTTGACCACCATTCGGCGAAGTACAAGAATAGAGTCCCAGGATTGTAAATCTTCCAATGACCTTGTGAATGTTCCAGTGACCCTGAACGCATGCTAGTCATTGTTTGAGGAAGCTTACAATTATTCTAGCGCTAAATGAACCCTGTCCATGAGCTCAGATGCAGATTCCATCCAGATGACGCTTTCCAGTACTGCCTAGATAATGGATTGATAGGACGTACTCGGATATGCGGTTGTGGTGCTTCCATGAACCTCTAGTCGTATAACCAGGTCACTGATGGATATGTATTCAGATGTACACAGTGTAGGAAACGAATAAGTGTGCGTACTGGTAAGCGACACTCTAAATTAATTGTCTTCTAGGAACTTTCTGTGAAAAGTCGAAACTGTCTTTGACCAATATCTTGTTTCTGTCCAATTACTGGGTTTTAAAGTCCGGGGTGCGATCTACTGCGGCTCAAACAGCTAATACGTTGACGTCTGCTGAAACCCCTCTACAAAATTGGGAGATATTTTTGTCTCATATTAGAGAAAAATATCCTGTTTAATGTTTTTTATGCTTATTTATGTAAATATACATAAAATTTTATGCAAAAATCGTCATTTTTCCTGATTGGTCGGCTCGAGGTCACTCGTGCGGTCGCATCCCTTGGGAGTCTATTGTAGAACTCTGCCCACCACTATATGGTCTGTTCGATGATGATGATGCGTAGAGTTGCAGTTTGATGCGCACATGATTTGTTTCTCCTGAATGCAGCTTGTTCCAGGAGGAGTTCTTTATCCAGTACATCGTTTATAAAGTTCTCTGAAATTCTTGGGATAAATAACACTCAGTAGGTAACTTGGAAAGACCATGTCCAGTTAAATACATTTATCATATGTGCCAAATACCCTGCTTGTGCCTTACGTTGGTAGGTTATTCAAATAAACAAGATTGTGAATGTACCGGATTTTGAAAAGTCTAACGGCATTTCAAATGAGATAAGCTAATCACATAATTATCATCAGGTAAACTAAACTGTTGTTAAGGTTAGTTGATTGCTTCTCTAGTTATGTTGTGGCGTGTACTACTGATTAGATTTGTCAGTAGTAAATAAAGAAACGTTTATCGGCATAAAAACATTAAATAGCAGGGAGATAGATTTAATGTCAGAAAGAAAATGATACTGCGTTGTGGAGATACTTGGGAAACGTCAAAAGAACACAAAGAAACACAGTATGAAGGAAGGCCAGAAGTAGCAAGCACAATACGGAAGATCTGTGCAAATGGTAATTTGAAGATAAGGTGTAGATAATAATAATAATAATAATAATAATAATAATCTACTTTATTCCAAAAACAGCACTTATAGTACAGAATGGAATTCTCAGCATTTGTCACAATAGCGCATCTGATTTACTCAAAATATAAATGAAATTAAAACAAAATTAAATAGAGGAATTTGTCCACATTTACGACATAAAGTCAAAAATATTCGAAGGACAAAATGAGAATAATAATAACAGTGAGTTTGTTTCAAACAGTATTATTGATTCAGTTTGAAAATTTTAGCATGTTATAGATTATTGAATCTAATGTTCTGGTGATTTAGTATGGTGAGGGGAAAGACAAAATTAACGGTTATAACACAACTTAAATGGTATTTACAGTTATGAGAAAATAAACAAATAAAACAAAAAAATGAGAGAAATATAAATATAAGAAGTACAATAACAATAGAGGTTGATGTTATAAGGGTGGAGGAAATGGTTCAGTTAGTAGTGCAAAGAAGGTTAGTTAGTTCATGTCTGACACTGTTTTCATCACATAAAGTACGTGCCAAATATGGTATAGTGGAATTTTTATACTTAGACATACGTGCATGAAGTCTTCTGTAAAGACTTCTTGTTTTACCTGAGGAGACACAAGGTTCGAGCTGCGGGTGGTGCAGTGGATGCTCACAGTTTGACAAAATCTCTTTAGCAAATTTGTTGCATGAAGTCAAGTGCCTATCAATGACTATGTCAACGTTATGGCTCAATGGGATACCACTCGCCCTACTGACTGACAGTCTTCAGAGTTCTACGAAGTATGACATAGTCTTTTTTAAGCAATCCAGGGGAAGAAATAAGGGTGAACAGTAATAATAATAATAATAATAACAATAATAATAATGGCTTTATTCCAAACAGTATTTGTGGTACAGGTATGGAATTTCCAGCGTGCATTACAATATTGCATCTAATTACCTCATAAATTTTATAAGATTTCTAAAATAAAAGCAACAACAACAAAAGAAAAAAAGAGAAATGGAAGAAATAAAAAAGAACAGCATTGCATTCACGTATTTAAACAATACACCACAGGATATGATATATAAAATTAGTGTGTAATAGAATATATGAGCAACAATATAATGGTAACAAAGAAAAGAGAACAAAAGCTAATGGGAACTATTTGTTAGAGTGCCGCCGTAAGGTGATCGTGTCATGCCTAACAGTTTTCTCATCACATAACAGCTGTGCCAGATAAGGTATTGTGGAGTTTTTATACTTGGTAGTCCTGGCATATAGCTTCCTATAGTTGCTTCTAGTTCTACCAGATGAAATGCAAGGAGAGAGCTGTGTATAGAAAGGATGCTCAGTAAAGAAGAATCGGTGAGATGCACGAGTTGACAAACTATAAGAGGAGGAGGGATTGAGTTATGCCTGAGTGCCTTAACTTCCTAATGTAAAAAGTCAGGCGAAACATTCTTTTAGAAATCGCTAATACGTCGAAAGACCAGTATAAGTCAGTAGAAAGAATTTATCCAAGATATTTAATTTCAGACTTGATTTCTATATCACTATCATCAATTTTCCAACGGTCACTAAACCAGATTCCTAATAAACATACCTTCACTAAGTCTCTCGCCTTCTACCGTTACAATGTGATCAAAGATAGGCGCGGTGGTTGAATGAATGGTTTCTAAGTTTCTGTGATAATATTGGATTTGCGAAGGTTGCTTTAAGACACAACAGCAATTTACAACTTATTACTCTCAGAAAGAGAGAAAAGACTCACTAAAAAGGCAAAGGATTTATAGCTCCATAGAAAATGTAACATATGACCGGAAATTACATCTAATTATACACAGTTTTTGTTCATATGACCAATAAATGACTAGTTTAAAATAGGATGCATCAGCCAGTATCTACCGTTATGACTCTCAGCTCTATGTTAGGCTCAGATGTCTGGTTTATAGGCCTTTTTGGGAAAATGTGACTTATGATATATATCTTGCTATCTTAACACTAAGATGGCCACCCGTCAAAGAGAGCTTATTGCTCTATACAGGAAGATACCTGGAATTCTAGTGAGAAGTCTCAACCGGTGGGGTTCACTAAGTCAGGTAAAGAGATCAGTTAATCGCCTATGACAGTGACTGGAGGTTGAGCGATATATATACATCGCGAACTGGCAGAAGTTGGAATTCATGGGCCACTGGGTTGGGTTTCATTGCTTGAATGTTCTACGAGCTTGCCTTGTAACCGGAAGGTCCTGGATTCGAATACCAGTGGGTACGTTATTGAGAGGAGTCCTAAATTAGGACGAAGCAGCTGTAAAGTACTGCCTGGTTTTTAATGGTTCCTGTGACCAATCGAATCTCTGCGAACCAACACTTGATAATTATTGTATATAACACCTTTATCAGCTTAGCTGGGCAACAGTAATCCAGTGGAATATGAATAAAAAGTTATTATGCAAGATCACAAATGTAACCACCATTCAGATAACTGAATTTAGCTTTCTATCGGCTATCTGTACTTTAGGGATTATATGCTGGGTTTTTTCCATTTTAGATAGGTAGACAGGATCAGTATAATAAAGCAAAACAACTACCCAAAGAACTTCATCAGCAAAATCAATACTGACATTAAGTATAGTCAAAAACGTATTTTGAAAATATGGACTTCAACAGTTGTCATTCCATATAGAGCAGAGATGTCAGTCGATATCAGAAGAGTACTCAATGAACTCAACATCAGAGTTTTCTTAGAAAAATCAGACACACTGCGAAACAACCTTGTCCATATAAAAGACCAAATCTCTAAAGATTCTCTATTTAATTGTGTCTATAAAATAAAATGCTTGGAATATGAAGCGATATACACCGGACAAACATCGCCAGAGAGAAATCAAGGCGATCAGAAGAAATGAACACCATAGAGTCGTCTCTCTTAGACCACCGAGAAATCCAGTTAAATTAGAAAAGCTTGAAAAATCATCAGCTATAGCTCGTCTACACGCTATAGAATCAGGCCACAAAATTGATTTTGACAATATTGAAATAATTCAGAAAAATTTCAGAAATCACACAGAACGTCTCATATCACTAGAAGCACTTCATATCAGGTGGAATCCAAATTGTCTAAATAGTCTGGATGATGGACTAAAACAGAATTTGACCTGGTTACAACACCCGCTTCCCTCCATCAAATGACAAAATCATCACGAATGTGATAAGCAATTTCATTATGTAAACACACGCTGCTTTTATGGTTTCATACTCTTATCAAATGCAACAGTCTACGCATGGTTTTGTTATCTTTACCAATTGGCCAAATTGACAACGCAAAAATGACCCCATGCTGAGGAACGATGATTAAGTTTGTTATATATAAGCTGAGATTTTGTAAATTCTGGTTTAATAATACTTTGGTAAAGCTATTAGCAGCAGTATTAAATAGCGAAACGTCAGTAAAAGCAACAATATCGTTTTTTTCATTTATTGGGAAATACAAGAAAACCTTTTTCATAATGAATATCATATGGCCAATGCCCAAATTTTTTCAAACTGTTAAAAGTGAACTTGGTTTGAACATATAAGTCAGGATCAGTATCGACTTTATTCTGCGAAAAAATAATGATCACGAAATTTCTTTTGGATCTCCTGCCGAGATTGTCACACAGTTGGGGGGGGGGGGGAGAGGAGAAATTTCTAGTGGTGAATCGGTTCATCATATTCACTTAATAAAACAATTTATCTGATTAAAAATGCCCATTAAAATTTTCAAAAGAATGAACACTGAACAAAGAGTACTCTTTTCGATAAATTCATCATCAGGCTCTACAAGTATATATATACATTATAGTGAATGAGTGCATGAATTAGTGTTATGAACAACATTAATGTTGTTTAAATAACATCGAATCAATAATATTGATAGATTACAGCTCAATAGCATCAACACAAAATAAGCTGAATGTCAGAAGAATTAGGAAAGATAACATTACAAATTCATGAGTTTATTCTCTACACGACTGATGGTGCTACCTCGACAGAAAGATGAAGTACCTAGACTAGCCACTTCAAACTGTATTTATCAATTCAACTGTGTTTGTGGAGCGAGTTATATTGGCCGTTGCTCTAGGAACTTGATTTTTCGTGCTCGAGAACATATCCCACTATGGCTAAGTAAAGGTGTAGTTAAAACTATTAACAGCTCGATATTAGACCATCTGGTGCAAACCGGTCACAAAGCCAGTGTGGAAGAATCCTTCTCTATAATATACCGGGTGCCTAGCAAATTACCAAAATCGTCGAAGCACCGCATGCTCCAAATAGCAGAGGCTATTGCAATTTGCCTCAAACAACCAGTGCTCTGTGTTCAAAAGAAACAAGTCCAGCCCCTACTACTGCCCTGGCCCTCAGTAGAGACTATAAACTCATGAATTTGTACTATTATCTTTCCTAATTCTTCTGACATTCAGCTTATTTTATGTTGATGCTATTGAGCTGTAATCTATCAATATTATTGATTTGATGTTATTTAAACAACGTTATTGTTGTTCATAACACTAATTCATGCACTCATTCACTATAATGTATATATATACTTGTAGAGCCTGATGATGAATTTATCGAAAAGAGTACTCTTTGTTCAGTGTTCATTCTTTTGAAACAATTTATTTTGAAATAATATTAATTCAGTTTTCAAGAGTTAGTTTGTAAGGATTAAATTTGTTTTTACTAGTTTGACTACGGATTGATATCATTTAGAGAACCATTGAAAACCAGGGAGTGACCAGTGGGGTCCATCCAGTCAAGTGTGAGGATGAATGTCCCACCGATGACACTGGTTGGTGCAAGTTGCGCTAAATCACGAATTGGTAAAAGGTAGAATTCGTGGACTAGCCATTGAATCGGGTGTCAATGGCTGAATGGTTAACGAGCTTGCCTTGTAACCGGAAGGTCCTGGGTTCGAACCATGGCAGTGGGTACGTACTGCCGATGATTCCGAAACTAGTCTGATTCAGCTGTCCAGTACTCCCTGGTTTTCAATGGTTCTCTAACAAATAATTCAGTTTCCAATATTTAGAGAAAATCAAAAACATTGAAGTGGAAGGACAATGCAACTATGCTGTCCTTTGATGTCACAGCAATATATACTTCAATTAGTCCAAAACTAGCAAAAGAAACTATGCAACAATTACTTTGTAGTGATGAAAACATAAAGATGCAATGTTCAACTTGGATAGAACTCATAGAATTATGTCTTGCAACAAACTTCCGATTCAGTACTTAAATATACGAACAGATAAAAGGAACACCAATTGGATCGCCCATATCAGGATTAATAGCTGGAACCGTTATGCAAAAATTTGAATTAATAGCTCTACCCACAGTTAAATCAAAAATCTGGATGCGTCATGTTGATGAAACATTCGTAAAATCAGACAACGAAATTCCATATTAAGATGACTTAATCAAGAGAACTAACACTGGAAACTTAGAAACACATGTATACAGAAAATCAATACGCATACACACAGATCAAGTACTCAATTACAATAGTAATAACCCCATGACTCACAAAAGAAACTATGTGCAGACATTGTTTAAAAGAGCTCAAACACCAGTTGTCAATGAATATGAACATTGAACGTTGGTTCATTGACCTTGATCTCCATTGGCGGGCAACTCGAAGGCGCGAATGGCTCGATCGTGTGCAAGTTTGAAGAAGACAGACGAATACGAATGAAAGTCCTTTATAATTTTATTTGTTCTGAACATTTGTTTGTAGACTTGTAATTATCTTTACTTTAATTGTCAAACAATATAACTTTCTTCTCACAACCACTGGTGTTTTGGAGTTGAAGTCGAGACAAGTACATAGTCATAATCAGTTCAAAGGGTCTTCGTTACAATAGGAACTTAGGGCTAAGTTCCTTGACACCAGTGTTCAAGAGAATGGCGAAGAAATATCTACTAACCGTCTACAAAAAGTGTTTAAACTCGAGTCATAACACCAACAACAAAAAATCATCCACAAAGACCACAAGAAAATTCACTCTACCATATACATAAAGAATATCTATGAAATAACAGCTAGAATACGTGGACTGTTTGAAACATATATAGCACACAAACCAGCCAGCACAATCACTTCAATCACTATTGTGCAGACCAAGGAATCTAACAGAAAAAGGGAACCAGACCAATACCATTTACAGTCCCCACCGAATCCGAATCCAAGAACACAAATTAGTTGTAAAACAGGCATGATATGTATTCTTTCATATCAATGTATGTAGACAGTTGCGGTCACCAACTCGACTGGGAGAATGTGGAAATTTTAAATACTGGAAACACCGAAAGTAATGCTGGGGAATTTCTAGAATCCTGGTTGGTACTCAAATGAATCAGCCAGCAATTAACAAAAACACATTACTATAAACCAGATTTACCAACTAATAAAAAATAAATCATCACATGACAAGAAAGTTCAAATTCCAAGTCAGTCAATAAAAATGATCAACAGAGATGTAAATTAACAACCAATCATGACAATGGTTGCCAGTAGATACAATCAAATCATCATTCAAGTGTTGGTTTGTAGGGATTTGATTGGTTACAGGATTTTCATCATGAGCAGACATTAGTTAGAGAACCATTAGAAAATCTGGGAGTACTGGACAGCTGTTTCGTCCTAGTTTGGGACTCTTCAGCAGTACGCACCTACCGGGATTTGAACCAAAGACCTTCTGGTTACAAGGCGAGCCTGGATACCATTAAGCTACTGGGACCCGATCCAATGGCCCATGAATTCTAACTTCTGCCAATTCACGACATAGCGTGACCCCTAGCCAATGTCTTCGGCGAGTATTTGTCCTCACACTCGACCTGCTGCACCCTACTGGTCACGACTTCTCACTAGAACCCCAGGTAACTACCTACCGGTGGGTGCGTACTGCTGAAGAGTCCCAAACTAGGCTGACGAAACAGCTGTCCAGTACTCCCTGCTGGTTTTCCAATGGTTCTGTAGCTGATGTCAGCTCATGATGAATTCCTGTAACAAATCATCATTCATGAAGAATTCAAACAAGTTCACTTCATATTATAGCTTCTGCTGAAGATGTTGTCTAGAATGATGGCAACGGAAGCTTCGCAATTAAATCAACCAGCTCAGAGAACACAACCAAATCAAAAAATTATTCACTGTTGAATTAGTCGATATTATCAGTAAAGAGGAGTACAGTCGTCATTACTTCAACGAATAACTACATCTCTGACTAGTTTTCATATAAGTCTAAAAAGTTTAAATTCTTTTTTCCTAAGCAATTAAACTTCTACAAACGGAAAGATAAAAATTGAAATTTGCCTAGTAAAAAGGGGAACAAAATATGAGACACATCACATGCTATATATACAATTTCAGCATACTTCTGTTCAAATTCTCATCTCATTGATCCAAACAAACCATCAGATATTAGATAACGGATATCGTTTTTTTTTTTGAAAAAAAAACCCAGTCTCTTCTTGCCGAAATCAATTTTCGAAAACTAGGTTAGCGTGTAAAGTAGAATTTTTTTAGTATTTATGTTGTAACGGTAAAAGATAAGAGACAGACTTTTTTATTGAAAAAAAACATCGTATTTTCATATTTTTTTATTTCAAATAGCTTGAGCATCTTATGATTCAACTTCAAAAACACACAGAATGAAAGGAGATATGGTATTACCAAAAATTAGACTTTATGAGACAAAAAAATAATTTCATCTTATTTTTCAGAAGTATTCATGTCAAGGTTAGGCTTTCAATACAAACATCAAGTCAGTCAGTTCTTCTATACGGATCAGAAACTTGGCGGGTCACAAAAAATATTTCCAACAGCCTGTTGCAGACCTTCATCAACAACTGTCTTCGCTGGCTCTATACTGAAGATCAGATGGCCGGAAAGAACAAGAACCAACAAGAAACTATGGGAACAAACAAAACAAGAACCAATCGCCCAACAAATATGCAGGAGAAAGTGGAGATGGATTGGACACTCGCTGAGGAGGCTGCTGGGTGACATCGTGCGTCAGGCCAACGCTCGAGTGGAACCCGAAAGGGAAGCGGCGAGTGGTTCGTCGGTGCAAGGGTGACATGGAGGAGATCGTGTGAAGAAGAGTTGAAGCAGAATGGACTAACATGGATGCAAGTGAAAAGTATAGCAGAAGACAGAAGCAAGTGGAGACGTGCAGTTGAAGCCCTATGTTCCACTAGGAACCCAAGGGAACAATAATAATAATAAATAATAATGTCAAGGTTATGGAATGGCAGTCCAAGGAAGGCGAACACCCGACTCAACTTGAGGCTACCAATCAGAATAACCAGTGTGTGTCTTTACATAAAAATCCCATCTGTTTACTAGGAAAATATAGATAGATATAGAAGCAAAACATCCTAATGCCAGCCTTAATCCTACACCTGAGCCTAATCTCAATCTTAATCCTAACCGTAATAGTAACCCTAACGAGTTATCATCCCATTCTCCAGACAGTACTTAAAAACGACATTGGGATGAAATTTACACCTCATTTCATGCACAGTGTTCATAATGCCGCTATAATAATGGTAGGTCGCGTTATCCAACGAATGCTATGCTTTCAAGGTCACTGGCATGATCGCACCATGTGGTTGCTATTCTTTAACTTGGACTATTCAACCATAGGCAGAATCAGATACAAACACAAAGCAACTTTAAACCTTTAGGTATGTTTGAGAAATACTGCTATCCAGCTGATTCTATGTAGGTAGGTAGGTAGGTGTTTCAAATATTTACACCTGATATGAATTAATGGTTAAGCATGCCTTGAAATTCATTTGACAGCGTTTTAATGACTTCAAAGTAGTTTGTATCACAAGGATCTAAGATATTCTAGATAGGTGTCTCTTCCGGATCTTGGACTCTTCAGTGATATAAACCCTTAACGAGAAAAAAGAAAGGAGGATGAGTCCAGAATTACCTTCAGAAGTTAGCTGTGGCACCTCGTGCTGAAAAACAATGTATAGTATTGGTAATTTAACAAGTTCGACTAATTGTAGGGAATTGATCTTTATCGAAAATGGAAACAAGCGATTCAGTGAAGAGTCTCTTTTCAACGAATTTATCATCAACCTGTACAATAATATATATATTTGATTTTTAAAGTAGTAATGTGAATTGTGACAAAAAATAATTGGTAATGTACTATTATAACGGGAACTACGACCTAGTAGACAATGAGCGAATACTAACTTAATGCCCTGGCTAATCTTTTCTAATCACACGTCAACAACAACAATAATACCACCGGCACTCAAAGACAAAGAAGAGCCTGGACGTCGATAAGAGAGCCATTACTGTCTCAAACAACAGTCAAAATGCCGGACAGAAACTCTGTATACATACGGTCGGAATGACCTTGAAAAATGCGGTAATTCAGGGATTCGGTAGAAGCATTAACAGCCAATAGCAATCCAGCAATCCAAACAGAGGGAAAAACAAGGGGCTCATGTCAGTGCGCAATAACTCCTTAAAGTGGCTATTTTAAAGTTTTAGGCAAAGTTAGTCAAAACTAGGTGTACATAAAATGTACCTCATAATATAGTTCTACTGCTGGGTACCTCTTGATAGAAAATGAAACCTGATTCAATCACTTACCACTCACATTCAGCGCATATTTAGTCCAGATGCTGTAGAGAAATAGCTAAATCTCTTAAGAAAAATCCCAGTGGGAAATGGATTTCCGCCACATTTTATAGACAAAAACATACAGTTAAAACCTATGAAATGTGACTTAACGTCTGTAATCAAGAAATTACTGTACATTAACGTTGAATTCAAAGGTAACTTAGCTACCGATATCCTTAAAAGAATGATTTCTCAGCCCCTGAAAGAAAATTCACTGTAGCATCGTTGAGAATAATCGTTTTCTAGTTGATCATTACTGTTCAATAACCTGAAGGACAAGATCATGTAGTTGACCAAATCTACTAAGTAGGTTTATCAACTCACCTTCTGTTGTAGAGCTAGGTACATTGGTCATTCAACTTGAGTTTTTTCGAACAGGGTGCAAGAACTTTGTCCTGCTTGGTTACAAAGAGGTGGAAGTGGGTCTATAAGAATTAGTTTGTATTGTTGTCATCATCAATCGATCTCTGTTCGAATCTTAAGTTTACAAATTTTGTTTTGGTCATGTCTACAGACTTCCAACAAATATACGAAATGTGTTACGTATCTGAGAAATATTATTCACAAATGACGTGCCAAAATGTTGGTATTAGTTGGTCGGAGGCAATCGGCGGGAAGCTGTAGTGAACTTTGAATGTTTGAACTTTTGTTTAAACGCATTCATGTAATATGGCGTCGCGCCTTCACTGTCCTTCCAGCGTGATTGCTCGCACGTGGTTTGCTCCCTCGATGTGCTATCATTAAGCGCACTCTTGAGCTTGCTACCCCAGCCAGTTAACAGATAAGTTGTACAGTATTCTTATCTATTAAATTTGACATTTAATCTGTGGTAAAAATATAATCCTTATCTGAGCACACTACCTAGTCACAAGCCTTTTCACTTCGTGTTGGTTTATCGGTACTTACACGTTAGGCAGAGTACTGATCAGGGTTACCCGAGGAAAGCAAGTTTAGTAGGTACTTATGTTAAGGACTATCTAGAAGTCGAAATCGGCACTTACAAAGCCTTGGATCTAGGTTTCGTGCTAGTTGGCACTCATCAGCAAGGCGCACCTACAACCTCGAAGGAACTGCACGAAAGATGGGACTAGACAAAAACATTACACTAGTTACTGACTAGTGTCGAATCAAAAACATGCCAAAATGTTAAATAAATAGAACCTGTAGAATAAATGACACAAAAGTTCGACAGCTTAGAGTCTAATCCAGGTATTAGCTACATAATTGTAGGCAGTTTAACAGGACGGTGTTTTGTAAAATACATACTAACTACTAACAAGTATCTAACGGTGTTGTACAGTTCCTGATAGCTATAAAGTTATCGACTGACTTTAGTGATGAAGAAAGACAGAGCTAAATAAAGGGATAACGATCCAAGGAAATGAATACACCGATGACCTTCAAATGTGCAATCATAGTAAGGTGGGAAAACAAAGTAAACATCAATATATTTGTAAAACAAATGTTGAATATTAAACACCATACCTTTCTCTGCACTTTACTCTTTTTATTAGGGATGCTTAACTCTGTTTCTATTCTTTTGTATGGATTTGTGCTGGCTCCCCCTTGTATCGCTATTCTGTAACGTTTTCCTCATTTTTTTTTGTGTGTGCAGAACATTGTAAATTCTTCTTATTTTCTTCATACCTCTTACTTTAAGATGCGTATGAGTGTACACGAATGAAGACTATGTTAAACATTATGGGTAAATTTTGTTTTGATAAAGTCTCACAGTGTTATACAGTAATGTTTACTGATGACCACGTTTCGAGCACAATTTATCACTGCTCATAATCATATCAAGGTAATCACACGACTTCCTAAATTCATTTATATAGTTCCATTGTTTTTCACCTGATTTGATTGGTAGTAATATTTTCCATATTTCGGGTATGAGTGATGAATCATTCCTATTGCATGTGTTGGGTGTAGATTCGATGAACAAGGAATGATTCAGTAATCAACCTCTCTCTCCACCTACCTAGATTACTTTTTAGAATTTTGACTCTGTCCCACCTACCCTATTGTGTGGTTGTGTGTTAATGCATGCATTGCAATTACTGAGCTTTTTTCTAAATTACTTATCTTCTCGGGGTCAACCATTCTTACCTTAGCTAAATTCTTATGTTCTGACAATCTGATTACCCCCGATCTACTAGTTTGACCTATATAGTTGACCTAACTCACATTCGTTGCAAAGTGTTTTGTAAATTATATTATTTTGTCTAATTGTGTCAACTGGGTCCTTTAACCTTCAGAGCTTGTCCAATCTAAGTGAGTTTGTAGGTTTAAATGCCACCCTAATTCCTGCTTTATTTAGAATCCTATGTAAGGTCTCAGATGTCCCCTCTTTATATGGTATAACTGTAGATGACCTATATTCTCTCTTATTTATGTTATTATAACTAGTTTCACAATTCTTTTTATTTTTCTCTTGGCCTTTTTCAATCTTCCTAATGAATTTTAAACACCAAAAGATATTTACGGAAAAATACCAGTGATTTCAAGTGAACTTGGAAATTTCACAACTGGCTTTCGGAGGATAGAAGAATTTAAATTCCTCATTAATGAACAAAGAATATCCTTCTTTTCGATAACTCCTTCGCCATCAAGTTCTACAATTATACAAACAGTAATAATTCAAGAAATATAGTTATTAACAACATTAATTCTGTTTTAAATTACACTGAATCTCAATAGTAGTCTCAACAGATTAGAGTTCCAAAGCATCAGTTAGAGAGAGAGAGAGAGATGATATGCATTAATGTGTCGGTATCACAGCGGTTCGGACCGTCGCCGACCATGCACATATTCCGGGGGTTCGATCCCTGGCTGACTCACACCCGATATCAATGGTCAGCCTGTTAAATTTGGGCTACCGATATCACATGCTGAAAATTCCACACTTGTAACAAAAATACGGTGTGTAATCAAGCTATAATAAAAAAATTTTAAAAATAACATAAACTCAAATGAAATCAAAAAACCAAAATAAAATTGAACATTATTTCTTATCCTTTAATTTGATTAGTAGTAGTAATATCTTCGATATCTCTGGTGTCAGTGATGAGCCATTCCTACTGCAAATGTTGGGTGTAGAGATTCGATGAAGAAAGATTCAATAATCAATCTATGCCTTCAGCTGTCTGTATTACTGTTTTGAGTTGTAACACTGTCCCACCAACCCTATTGTGTGATTGTGTGTTAATGCATGCCTTGCAGTAGGTGAGATTTTTTTCCTCTCTAAATTACTCATCTTTGCTGTGTCAATCATCCTACAATTAGCTAAATTCTCATGTTCTGATAATTTGGCTACTCCCACCTCATTGTCTTGTTTTGACCTATGTAATGGACTTCACAGTCATTGTGAGGTATTTTGTAAATTATGTTATTCTGTCTAATTGGGTTAGTATAGCTTATTAGCCTAGATTAAACCGAAACACAATCTGGAAATCTTCGTCACTCAACATCAACAACAAAATCCGAATTTTCAATACAAACGTCAAGTCAGTCAGTTCTTCTATACGGATGGATCAGAAACTTGACGGCGGGTCACAAAGAATATTTCCGACAGCCTGTTGCAGACCTTCATCAACAACTGTCTTCGCTGGCTCTATACTGAAGATCAGATGGCCGGAAAGAACAAAAATCAACAAGAAACTCTGGGAAGAAACAAAACAAGAACCAATCTCTCAACAAATATGCAGGAGAAAGTCGAGATGGATTGGACACTCGCTGAGGAGGCCGCTGGGTGACATGGAGGAGATCGTGTGAAGAAGAGTTGAAACAGTATGGATTAAAATGGATACAGGTGAAAAGTACAACAGAAGACAGAAACAAGTGGAGACGTGCAGTTGAAGCCCTATGTTCCATTTGGAACCCAAGGGAACAATAATAAATAATAATAATAATGTGACTCACATTGTGTTCACCTAAGTTCACTGGTAGAATACTCACCAACCGCACAATCGATCCCAGTTCAATTCCCAACCAATAAACTCCTAAATCTCCCCCAGTTTACTAGCTGTTGGTAAACACAAAGAAAGTGGTGGAAGGTTTGCCATGAGTTTAGAAATCCTAACCGATAAAAACGCCACAGTCGCTGCTGAAATTTCAAAATGCTTGAAGGTCTTTATTTTACTCGGAAGATAAGATATGAAAAAGAATCTTATATCTATCTATTCTACAATTGAAAACAAAAACTTCTCCGAATCGTGGAATCAAGCTATAACCAAAAAAATGAATAAATAAATAAACTGACTGAATATCACATAAATTAAGGAGAGTAACACAGTATTTATGAATTTATTGGTTCAACAGTAGGCCAGGGTGGCAACAGTGACTGGATTGGTTTCTTTTACAAGTAGAGTTCCCGTTGATTCAAACGAATTGCAATGGCCTCTGATGTTTGGAGTGTTGGGTACCCCTAGAGATCTTTGGTAATTTATTCGATATCTGAAGGATGATGTTAGCTTTTGAGGATTTTAACAATACCTTCATTTAGCCACACAGGCAGATGTATCCCGAGGACGAAAAATTAAGTCCCTACAGCAACCGTAATCACAGTATCATTTTACCTTTATAGACAAATCATACTTAAGTAGTGTAATAATTTAACATATCTTTGGGAAGGAATATCAAATTTAAGATAATGTACTGGTGAAACTAAGCTGCCTAGACATAAATAGTGACCAACTAATCAGACTGCAGACAAATGACCTTGGCAGACGCACATAACCTTGAAAATAGATTTTTCAAGTAAAGGATTAGATTGAATTTCTGAATTTTAGATTAAAACGCATGTCTGTGTCTAGATTCAGACCAGTCAAATGGTTATATTACTTGAATAACCGATAGTTATTATTATCCATCTCTTAGGTGTATTATACAACAATAAACTACCTTGTTCAAATGAACTGTCGTCAAGATTTGACAGAATAGTTCTAAAATATTTGGGCGCCGAGTGAGAAGTAGACATTTGTTAAAAATTATATTTGTAAAATCTCAGCGAGATTGAAATAAGTAATTCCAACGTTTCGTTCGGCAATCTGGTCCGAACTTCTTCAGGGAAATTAATCAAAATTAACATAACAGAGGTTTATATATAAAAGGCACATCTTTTGTTTTTAAAAACTTTGTCCAATCATGATTCATAAAACAAGTATTAACAAATATAATAAACAAAATTGTATGAGCTGTGATCAAAATTTGACCCCGGACTTACAAATATTGGTCTACCTTTGTTAAACATTTTAAACAGAGTGTGCATGCGTGTGTGGGTAAACAGTTGTAAAACATTTCTTAACGTCTCCATAGGAAGATATAGACAGTCAGGAATTTGACCAAGTATTATTAATTAGTGATACATATCCATTTTTATTTATTAATCAGGATTTCCTATGCATCAGCTAACATCTCGCCTGCATGTCTGTTCAAACTGCTAGTATCTAGAATTTTATGATTAGACGTATTTTCAAAATTATGGTGTTTAGGATTAGAGTTTAGTTTAAGCACCCTGTCGAACTTATTGCACGTGTTTTCAATCTCCGTTGTCTGGAACAAAATGCACATCCTAAATCCGTAGCTGTCGAGTCACCTGACAACTCCAGTAGGTCGAATAAAGCAGCTCAATATTCAGAAAGAAGACAATGCAATAAGTTCGACAGGGTGCTTAAACTAAACTCTAATCCTAAACACCATAATTTTGAAAATACGTCTAATCATAAAATTCTAGATACTAGCAGTTTGAACAGACATGCAGGCGAGATGTAAGCTGATGCATAGGAAATCCTGATTAAAAAATAAAAATGGATATGTATCACTAATTTATAATACTTGGTCAAATTCCTGACTGTCTATATCTTCCTATGGAGACGTTAAGAAATGTTTTACAACTGTTTACCCACACACGCATGCACACTCTGTTTAAAATGTTTAACAAAGGTAGACCAATATTTGTAAGTCCGGGGTCAAATTTGATCACAGCTCATACAATTTTGTTTATTATATTTGTTAATACTTGTTTTATGAATCGTGATTGGACAAAGTTTTTAAAAACAAAAGATGTGCCTTTTATATATAAACCTCTGTTATGTTAACTTTGATTAATTTCCCTGAAGAGGTTCGGACCAGATTGCCGAACGAAACGTTGGAATTACTTATTTCAATCTCGCTGAGATTTTACAAATATAATTTTTTACAAACTACCTTGTGATTTTAAAAAAATAAAAGAATGAATATGTTTCATGTACATAGTTATAGTGATTTCATGTCACATAAAGAACCATTAGAAGATAACAAACCCTTAAAGTTGTTTCAGCCTGTTTTAAAGTCTTGCTCCTTGAAGTTTCTGTAGCGATTCGACTGATTTTCCGGAGTAGCCCCACGCTCAACAAGAAACTCTGGCTACGAAACAATCAAGAACCGAAGAAAATGGAGATGGATCAGAAACACTCTATGAAGACCGTCGGATAACATAGCATGCTAGGCCATCACCCGAATGGGAAACAACGAGTTGGGTGCAGGTACGAAGGTGACATGGAGGAGACCGTGTGAGGAGGAGATGAGAGACTCTGGACGATTGAGCAGCCATCACTCTTCTTTAACTCTTACATACATAGATATATATCCATTCGCAATTCAGATGGAATATAGAATTGCTTAATAAGGATTCACTGTTCTGTAATTTGTTCTACTCTGTAAATATTGAAGATAAAGGATATGTGAAGACCTCCATTATTTGACTGTTATTGTCTTTTTTGTCATTACTCACATTCTGTTGAGACATTACATGATGAATGTAGGGGTTAAGAGTAAGGTCTTAGATTAGATGATTAAATTAGAATAGGTGGCTGGAATGTATTTTCCACACACCTATTCACCATCTATTTCAATAGGCTATGCTCGACCACATAAGATCACGTTGAGAAGAGAAGAAGGGTCCTTGAAGCTACTGATTGTCATTATAAGTTGTATAGGGCAGTATAGGTTATTCAACATGGTACTTATAGGAGAAGATATTTAAAGACTTTCAACCATACGGTTGATTATTATTGTTATCTTGGATTCTAAGTGCAACATAGAGTTTCAACAGAACATCTCTATTTCATTTTCTCTGTAGTCTTCTTCAGATGGCCCGAAGATCACCCATTACCTTTCATCTCTTCCTCACACGATCTCCTCCATGTCACCCTCACAACCACGCCAAACTTTTCGTTTCCCATTCAGTCCATTCAAGGGATGGTCTGACTCGCGATGTTACCCGATGGTCTCCTCAGAGTGTTTCTCATCCATCTCCATTTTCTTCGGAATATTTGTTAAACAATAGGTTATTGATTGTTTTGGTGGCCAGAGTTTCTTGTTGCTAATTCATTCTGACAGATCATCTCATCTTCAGTATGGGGTCAGCGAAGTACACAGATGTGGATAAAAGTCTTCAGCTGGCTGTTGGAAGAGCTTTTCCTGATGCGCAGTGCATATTTCTGACCCATATAGAAGAAGTGACTGACTTAACATTACTGTTAAAAATCCGAATGCTGTTCTTTATACTGCGTGCAGAAGATTTCCAAACTGATTTCGGAATGATCAATGTCTGCCTTACTTTTCCGATTCTGTCTGGCTTTGACATCCTCATCCGTTGTGTCACCTGTAGTTGAAACGATGGTGCCTAGATGAGTGAAGGAAGAGACGTCTTTCAAATTTATTCTGTGCTTGTTATTGTTTTCAAGTATTGGTATTTTTGTAGAGATTTTGTTTGATTGCATGGAGGATTTCATCATGAGCTGACATCAGTTAGAGAACCCTTGGAAAACCTGGGAGTACTGGACAGCTGGGTTCGAATCCCGGTGGATGCGTACTGATGAAGAGTCCCAAACCAGCTGTCCATTACCCCCAGGTTTTCCAATGGTTCTCTAACTGATGTCTTGTTATTGTTGTCGGTCGGTTATCTTCATCCCCTCCGTCTTCTCTATGTTTACTTAAAGTCTTGACTTTTCTGCTGCTTTTTATGAAAGGTGTTGGTTTTCGCCTGTATGTATTCGAATTAAAACTGACATTGGACATAAACCATTCGCGAAATCCAGATCTTCTATAGTTTTCTTCTCAGTCCAACTTATTCGTCGCATGACCAGTCCACCACAATTAGGATTGTCATCGGTGATAGTAGTCACAGCCTTGTTTTACTCCTGTCATCACTTCAAATACTTCGTTGAGTTTCCCACTGTGGATCACATAACACGTGGCACTGTCATATAGCTAGCTGTTGAAAGACGTTGATAAAGATTTGACGCAGTGTACTTCATAGTGTTGAAATAGTTTCCAGATTACTTCACGGACAACTCTATCGAAGGCCTTTTCAAAGTCAATAAAACTGATGATGACTGAATCCAAAATGCAGTGACTCAGACACTTTCATACTTTATTTCCATCCTCAATACAATGTCATACTTCTTTGTAAATTTCATTATTTCTTAAATCACACTTTCCAGCTCTTATTTCCGTCACTTTCATTCCCACCTTTTTATACAATGTGCAGCTTCGATAAAAGTGACAACTTCGCCAAAAAAAGTAGGAATATCAGATTCTACTGTTGACAATATCTGTCTGTCTAATGTTATCATCAACTGGCAGCAGCCATCTCCTTCACTTGCTAATGTCACTGTGGTTATTTGTCTTGTAGAAATAAGTTCAATGGGAAGTTCGTAATAGCAGAGGCTTTGGCAAAACATAACATTAAGGCAGAACTTTATGTACATAAACAATTTGTATGATTGGATCGAGGATTTCATCATGAGCTGACATCAGTTAGAGAACCATTGAAAACAACCAGGGAGTACTGGACTTCTGTTTCGTCCTAGCCTGGGGCTCTTCAGCAGTACGCACCCACCGGGGTTCGAACCCAGGACCTTCTGGTTACAAGGCGAGCTCGTAGACCATTGAGCCACTGGGACCCGATCCAATGGCCCATGAATGTCAGCCTTGTAACCAGAAGGTCCTGGGCTCGAACCCCAGTGGTGGGTGCGTACTGATGAAGAGTCCCAGGCTTTCCAATGGTTCTCTAATTGCTGTCAGCTCATGATGAAATCCTCCATCCAATCAAACAAATTCCCTACAAAACCAATACTTGAAAAGTTGTATGATCTCTTTCGTTACCCCATGGTCTTGATTTTACTATGTAATTCGCATAACAACTTTGTTATCCTCCTTTATCCCATGTTCCATTTTTGTTTTATTTTATTTCATTTCATGTCATCATATAGTAACATTTTATCTAGTCTACTACTTTAACAACATTTCACTCATCTTATGTCTCCATCATATTATATTCACATATCCGAATGTACTTTATTTTCCGATCACCTATTTCACATTTGTCTACTGAACTTTAGGTTGACCTCTATTTATTTAGTTATTCATTCGTATATCTAATCAATTGTGACTCATAATTCTATGCACCAATATTATTATCACATTAATGTCAATAAAGTGTTTGAGCATTGTGGAACAGATCAAATAAAGTATAATTATATGTTCACACCAATCCTCCAACGAAAGCTGAAGTCTTGAATGCAGTCAAGCTTCTGAAAGCTGGAAAAGCAGCTGGACCAGATGGAATACCGCCGGAAGCACTGAAAGCGGACGCGGAGACGACAGCAGATATGCTGACTCCATCATTGCAAAATATCTGGAAAGAGGGAAAGTTGACTACTGACTGGAGGAAAGGTTACCTAGTGAAACCACCAAAGAAGGGCGACCTAGGACTCTACAAGAACTGAGGAGAAATCATGCTCCTGTCGACGCCAAGTAAAATCCTGAGTCACATCATCCTGGAGAGAATCAAGGACGCGCTGGATACAGAACTCCGACCAGAACAAGCTGGATTCAGGAGAGGCAAATCATGTTCTGACCAAATTGCAACTCTACGCATTATCATCGAACAAAGCATGGAATGGCAATCAAACCTCTACCTCAACTTCATAGACTTTGAGAAGGCCTTCGACAGCGTTGACCGCGAAGTAATTTGGAAACTACTCGAGTACTACGACGTACCCCAAATATTCATCAACCTTATTCAACAGCTGTACGACAACGGCACATGTCAAGTGATCCACAACGGAAGACTCAGCGAAGCGTTTTGAGTAAACACAGGAGTTAGACAAGGGTGCTTATTATCACCCATGATATTCCTAATTGTGGTGGAATGGATTATGCGTCAGACAGTAGGAAACGAGAAGACAGGGATATCCTGGACCGACGTGAAGAACCTAGAAGACCTGGATTTCGCGCTGGATGATTTATGTTTGATGTCACACAAAATCGAAGACTTACAAGCGAAAACCGACAAACTGGTCGAAGAAGCAGCCAGAGAAGACAGGACTGCAGGTGAACATAGACAAGACGGAGGTTATGAAAATAACCAACCAACAACAACAACAACAGCAACATCCAGCGCCAATCATCATCAACGGGAGGGATTTGAAAGAGGTTACTTCTTTCACTTATCTAGGGAGCATTGTCTCAACTACAGGCAGTCGGAACGGACGAGGATGTCAAATCGAGAATCGGGAAGGCGAGAAACACATTCATCAACCTGAAACCAATCTGGAAATCTTCGTCACTCAGCCTGCATCAACAACAAAATTCGAATTTTCAATACAAACGTCAAGTCAGTCAGTTCTTCTATACGGATGGATCAGAAACTTGGCAGGTCACAAAGAATATTTCCAACAGCCTGTTGCAGACCTTTATCAACAACTGTCTTCGCTGGCTCTATACTGAAGATCAGATGGCCGGAAAGAACAAGAACCAACAAGAAACTATGGGAACAAACAAAACAAGAACCAATCGCCCAACAAATATGCAGGAGAAAGTGGAGATGGATTGGACACTCGCTGAGGAGGCCGCTGGGTGACATCGCGCGTCAGGCCAATGCTCGAGTGGAACCCGAAAGGGAAGCGGCGAGTGGGACGTCAGTGCAAGGGTGACATGGAGGAGATCGTGTGAAGAGGAGTTGAAACAGTATGGACTAACATGGATGCAGGTGAAAAGTACAGCAGAAGACAGAAACAAGTGGAGACGTGTAGTTGAAGCCCAATGTTCCACTAGGAACCCAAGGGAACAATAATAATGATGATTATCATCGCACTTTAGTATTTCCACTCACTGTTAAACTTTAACACACACACACACACACACAAGAAAACTGATTGTTACTGTCTATTTGTGATTCATATATAGATACGACTGTACAGCTATAAAAATGAAATTGTCGAGAAAAGAGAATTTCCTTTGCTGAATTTTTTTGTTTTTATGTCACAATGCAGATTATTAATTTAATTGATCATATTCAAAATGTTAGCAACTGAACACCAAATGTTTTTGGTGAAAACTATGAGAGTTACACAGAAATTTTCATCAGAAACCATTCTTTTAATATGTTTCAGACACACGACACAACAAAATAGTATAATAATAATAATTATTATTATTATTACTATCCGATAACACAGTAGGGAGTAGTTTCCAGACATGTCTGTGCATATCAGACAGGGTATTTTTAAAAATTACTAAGTCAGCCATTACACATACAATAAATTTTGGACAAACACACAGTAACACAGATTCAGGTCTTAAAAACATTTTCACGTGATCACTTCTGTTAACAGGACTACAACAACAACAACAACAGCAAAAAAGTAATAAAAACAAATCACGCTGTTACTATGATGAAACATAGAAGGCAAATAAGGTAAATAAATGCTGTTGTTGTTAATCGAGCTGTCTGCCTCATTGGAATTGTGACAATTGTTTGAATGCTTTTAGCATATTATTAAGTTGCACCGGTATAATTTACAAAATACTTTGCAATGATTGTGAGGTCAATTATGTAGGTCAAACTAGTAGATCGGGGATAATCAGATTTTCTATAGTTTGGTTTGTAAGGGTTAGTTATGTTTTTACGAGTTGATCACGGATTGACATCAGTTAGAGAACCATTGAAAACCAGGGAGTACTGGACAGCTGCTGTTTCATCAGACTAGTTTGGGAATCATTGGCAGTACGCACCCACTACCATGGTTCGAACCCAGGACCTTCTGGTTACAAGGCGAACTCGTAAAGCAATCAGCCACCGGGACCCGATTCAATGGTTCATGAATTATGAATTCTACCGATTCGTGATTTAGCGCGACCCCAACCATTGTCGTTGGTGGGACATCCATCCACACACGTGACATCTAATTGGACCTCACTGGTCACGACTTCTCACTAGAACTCCAGGTTGTCGGAACATAAGAATTTAGCTAAAGTAAGCATGGTTGACCCCGAGAAGAGTAATTTAGAAAAAAACTCAGCAATTGCACTACATGCATTAACATACAACCACACAATAGCATGTTGGGAGAGGGTTAATATTCTAAGAAGTAATCTATGTAGGTGGAGAGAGAGATTGATTACTGAATCCTGCCTGGTTCATTGGGTCTACACCCAACACACGTAACAGAAATGACTCAATAGAAATACCAGAAATATGGAAGATATTATTATCACCAGTCAGTCAAATCAGAGGAGAATAATAAATAATAGAGAAGATTTGTAGCTCAGGTGGATGATTTGCAATAAATAGTGTTCTCTGAGCTGGTTGGTTTAGTTGCGAAGCTTTCGTCGTCCTTCTGGACAAAATCTTCAGCGCCATATTTAGCACAAAGTGAAATGATTTAAATTTCTTCATGAGTGATATAATTGCGTCTCCTGGTAACTATCTTTACATATGTATTGACCATTTTCTACTGACTTGGAATCAGAATCCAAGAACACAAATCAGCCGTGAAAAGACACGATATATATATTCTTTAGTATCAATGCATATAGACAATTATGGACATCAGTTTGATTGGGATAATGTCGAAATCTTAGACAGAGGAAACACCAAAAGTGCAGTCAGGGAATTCCTAGAAGCCTGGTACTCAAACGAAAATGCAATTAACAAACACGTTAATATAGACGAAATATACCAACTAATAAAAAGTAAATCAGGTGACCAGAAAGTTTAAAATCCAAGTCAATAGAAAATGGTCAATACATATGTAAAGATAGTTACCAGGAGACGCAATTATATCACTCATGAAGAAATTTAAATCATTTCACTTTGTGCTAAATATTGCGCTGAAGATTTTGTCCAGAAGGACGACGAAAGCTTCGCAACTAAACCAACCAGCTCAGAGAACACTATTAATTGCATAATAAATAATCTCAAAATTCTATTTCAATTCACGTACATCATAACATTCTAACAAGTTACTTATTTTGACTATAAAAAACATCTTATTTCCCATCTAACTGTATTTCATTGATAACACTAATATTATTATTTCTGAATGTACATTATCTCATATTGATTTTTATTCAAACATCTAGTCAATTCCACACATGTATATAAATGAAGGAAAAAAGTTGTGTGAGTAATGCCTTGATATGATTATGACTGGCAATATAGTTTGTGCTCAAAACGTCGTCATCAGTTAATAATATTACTGTATAACGCAGTGGGTGATTTATCAAAATAAAATCATATCCATAATGAAGTTGCACTGGTGTTGGAAGGTTGGGGGTGGGGTGATCGGTAGGAATTTTCTTAACTATGCTGTTCATCTTAACACTCATCATCAAAGCAAAATGATGTCACCTAAGAGATATGAATTGTGGTCGCCCAGTGTTGAGATCAAAGATAACAACTACAATGATAACTCCCCTGGGCTACGTGACTGCAATACTAATGGGATAACTAGTCTGGAAAACCGGCTAATCAGAATCCACTTTATGCTAGTAAATGCCAGTAGTAAAGTAATTGACGTATGTTATACACAGTTTTTGTTCAGCGAAGAAATTTCTTTTCAACGACTTCATTTTCAAGCTGTACAGTCGTATTTATATTACACAAAAGGTCATTAAGTGGCACTAAATAATTGCTCAGTCAATATACATATATGTGATAAGAATAACGATTATTAAAATCTTATAAGGGGTAGAGTTGAAGTGGATAAATTACAAAATTATTAAAGATTGCTTTATAAGTGAATTGAAAAATGTTTTAAAAAGGTCAAGTGTTGTCTAAAAAATTTTATCAAATAAAAGTACGATTACGATAAGAATGAAGATGTGAAGTGAAGTGGAAAGAATTCAAGTGGTAAAATAAAATAAAGTAAAAACTAGAAAGAACATTACTATGACCAAGGTAAAGAAAGGGGTTTGACAAAACGTTTTTGAACACATAATTTAGGTTTCTGTTCATGTATAGCTAAAGCTTCGGCTATGCATAAGTGAAGAAAACGTAAACTTTTGGATCGATTCGATTTTGCCATGTAGATAACTTTGAAAGATGAATCACGTGGGGCTAAATGACCTGACTCTAACAGGTGATCACAGATAGACGACTTCGCGGTTCTACGTTCGCCTTTCATTAACCAGACTGGATAGTGTTCAGCTACACGTTTTCGGAGATTACGCTTACAACGTCCAATATAAACCGCTCCACAAGAGCAGGTAAAAGAGTAAATACACATGGATGTGGACAAAAGCGGTAATCTATCCTTGACGCATTGTCTGATCATATTACGGCTGGTAAAAACTAGTTGTAAGTCAGCTGCAGGAAAAGTACGTTTAATACATTTAGATAAACGATTTTTAATCAATTCCGAAATGGTGTCACCTTTGAATGCCAGACTCATAAACAGTTTTTTCTTCGGCACTGTAATTTGTCTAGGGGCGTGTTCTTTCTTGATGTTACGTTCGATAAACCTTGTAGGATAACCATTATTAAGGAGATTTGATCGAAGCTTATCTAGTTCACTGTCGATTGTCTCTGCAGAGCAGATTTTACGAATTCTAGAGCATAAGGAATGAATAAGATTTCTCTTCCTCCCTAACGGTACCCAACTGTTGAAGTTAGTGTACTGCCCAGTGAATGTTGGCTTTCGGTAAATAGACCTTAGCAAAGTACCATTCTCTCTTCTATCTAGCTTTACATCAAGGAAGTGAAATGAGGAATTCGACTCTTCTTCGACCGTGAAAAGCAAAGATGGGTGAGAACCATTAAATATTCCAAGAAGTTCAGCAGTTGAAGAGTTTTCGTCACATACAATGAAAGTGTCGTCTATATATCTTTTATACATAGACAAACTATCGATGGTTTCCTTTAGTGGGCCATTCTCTAAGCTAGCCATGAAGACGTCCGCTAAGAGCGGTCCTAAAGGAGAACCCATTGCGACTCCATCCCTTTGATTATAGATGACATCATTAAATCTAAATTGCACATTCAGTGTGCATCTCAGTAATAATTGTTTAAGATCTTCAGTTGGTAACCCAATGTTCATGCTATTTGAATCAATATACTCACATAGATAGCAGATAGTGTCTACTAGTGGTACATTTGTGAACAAAGAACAAACATCTAGCGAAATCATATGCTTACCAGACACATTAATTCATCAACATAACTGACAAGTCAAAAGTATCGAAACTATTTAATAATTTCAACGTGTAGCTGAACACTATCCAGTCTGGTTAATGAAAGGCGAACGTAGAACCGCGAAGTCGTCTATCTGTGATCACCTGTTAGAGTCAGGTCATTTAGCCCCACGTGATTCATCTTTCAAAGTTATCTACATGGCAAAATCGAATCGATCCAAAAGTTTACGTTTTCTTCACTTATGCATAGCCGAAGCTTTAGCTATACATGAACAGAAACCTAAATTATGTGTTCAAAAAACGTTTTGTCAAACCCCTTTCTTTACCTTGGTCATAGTAATGTTCTTTCTAGTTTTTACTTTATTTTATTTTACCACTTGAATTCTTTCCACTTCACTTCACATCTTCATTCTTATCGTAATCGTACTTTTATTTGATAAAATTTTTTAGACAACACTTGACCTTTTTAAAACATTTTTCAATTCACTTATAAACAATCTTTAATAATTTTGTAATTTATCCACTTCAACTCTACCCCTTATAAGATTTTAATAATCGTTATTCTTATCACATATATGTATATTGACTGAGCAATTATTTAGTGCCACTTAATGACCTTTTGTGTAATATAAATACGACTGTACAGCTTGAAAATGAAGTCGTTGAAAAGAAATTTCTTCGCTGAACAAAAACTGTGTTTTTACTTATGAATAAATGGGTATTTTTCGTAACGTAGCATTACATAGGATGATCTGACACAGCCACAAGAGATGCAAAGTTAACTTTCTGTGAGAAACAACCAATCAAAAGACTGTATTTTCTATAACAATAATCTACAATAATACATTAAAATTTATATTATAGATTAGTAGGACTAACAGATAACCAATCAATATGCTCTTTTTTGAATGCCAATATTATGTAACATGTGTTTGGTATCCTCAGTGTTTGAGATAATTTTTGAGTTTTCTGTTTGAATACACATTGTGCTTACTTCGGTTTACTTTCTATATTGAATAGACGCTTCAGGATAGTCAACTAGGAAGATGTGAAAACGTTGGTGGCTGACAGTCATTAGTCGAGCCTAGGATGGTGACAATATTTGGTTACAGGTTTAACCACGAGCTGACATCAGTCAGAGAACCATTGGAAAACCAGCCAAGGAGTACTGGATAGCTGTTTTGTCCTGTCTCCGGACTTCTTATTAGTATGCACCCACTAAAGTTCGAACCAAGTGTAACGACAGAAGACAAGGGCCAGGCAATAGATCGTTTATTAAGGAAAATCAACACATATTTATAGATATTAATGTACATTATTGTAGATTATTGTTAGTAGAAAATACAGTCTTTTGATTGGTTGTTTCTCACTGAAAGTTAATCTTGCGTCTCTTTGTGGCTGTGTCAGATCATCCATATGCTAACTGTATCCGCCTACGCAAAGCCTTTAATTTAATTATTTTTAATTTTTAAATTTTTTATTACAGCTTGATGCCACACCGTATTTTCAGTACAAGTATGGAATTTTCAGCATGGGTATCGGCAGCCCAAATTTACAGGCCGACCATTGATATCGGGTGTGCGTCGGCAGGGGATTGAACCCCGGACCATGTACATGGTCGGCGAGAGTCCTAACCACTGTGTCACCGACGCACATTTTCTCACCACCAATATTGGGGACATAAACATTGACGTCAATTACTGTCTACCAGCTTTGGCTAGCAGCCAGCTATCACCACACAAGTACCTCCCGGTTACAAGGCGAGCTCGTAGACGATTCAGCCACTGGGATCCAATCCAATGACCCATGAGTTCCAGCTTCTGCCATTTCGCAATAGTTATACGTCTTATCTGAAAATCGTCATTTACACAGATCTTCCATGTTGTGTTACTTCTGTCCTTCGTATTGCTTCTTTGTCTTCCTTTTCACGTCTTCCACAACGCTGAATCATTTGCTTTCTTTGACGTCAAATCTATCCCTCCGCTATGTGATATTTTTGCTGATGAACGTCCCTTTATATACTACTGATAAATCTTATCAGTAGCATATGCCAATATTAGAATCTCAACTTGACTGAAAGAGTGCAGTCAGAACTAAGGAATGGGTAGCTTGACAATGTTTATGCCCAAGTGACCAGTCAATATATCTACTGTAGTCCTATAGGAGGAGGTCAATCGCAGACTAGATAACTCAGTCGTCATTTCTGTGATGATATATCATTGGTTTGAAGAAGTCAAGGGATATTATTTCCTTCTAGGTTACAGGTATGATTTGTTGAGCAGGATACTGATATTCAGGACTTCCAACCGAGTGCTTCTAGCTGTCCAACAGGTTTCTATACAGTTTTAAATGTATTTCGATATTATTATTGTTCCCTTGTCTTCCGAGTGGAACATAGATCTTCAACAACATATCTCCACTTTCTTCTATTCTCTCCTGTACTGTCTGTCTTTAACTGGGTCCACGATTGACCATAATCTCTATTCTTCTCCTCCTCGCCACACGATCTCCTCTATGTCACCCTCGATATGACAACCCTTTCGTCGCTTCGCATTGGGTTTCCACTCCAGCTATGGCCTGCATTGTGCGCGATGTCATTTGACGGCCTCCTCAATGTATACCCGACCCAACTCCATTTTCTCCTACATATTTGTTGAGCGATCGACTCTTGCTCGGTTGGTTTGTTCCCAGCCAGAGTTTGTTGTTACTAATTCTTTCTGGCCATTTGATCTTCAGTATGGAGCCAGTCAGCGAAGGAGGCAGCTGTTGATAAAAGTCTGTAACCTGTTGGAAATCCTTTTCGTTACTTGTAGGGCAAGTTTCTGACCGGCATAGAAGGACCAACTTGATATTGGTGTTGAAAATGAGAATCTTGTTCTTTATGCTTAGTGACAGCAGAAGATTTCCAAACTGGTTTCAGGTTGATGAAAGCTTATCTTGCCTTTTCGATTCCGACTGGTTTTGACATATTCATCCGTTCCGCCTGCCTGTAGTTGAAACGATACTTCCTAAATAAGTGAAGGAGGTAACCTCTGTTAAATCTCCCCGGTTGATGGTGATTGCTTGTTATTGTTGTTGTTGTGGTTCGTTGGTTATCTTCATCAACTCCGTCTTCTGTTTGTTCACCTGGAGTCCTGTCTTCGCAGCCAGCCAGCCTCTTCTGCCAGCTTGTTGGTTTTCGCCTGTAAGTCTTCGAGTTTGTGTGACATTAAACATAAATCATCCAAGCGCGAGATCCAGATCTTCTAGAGTCTTCTTATCGGTATTCCGATAACACTGTGTCTAAATTCTAGTTTCAGTGTTATCTTGTGGTGCTTAACAAAATGCCAAATATCTTCAACTATATCATATTACGTCAATAATTGATCAAAAGGAGTCTAGAGTAATAATAATAAAATAATAATTTTTGCTTTATTCCAAAAACAGTACTAATGATACAGCAAGGAATTTTCAGCATTCAGTACAATATTACATCTAATTTACTCAAAACGACAAAAAAATAAACATTACATAATAATAATAATAATAACAAAACGTTGTTATAGCAGCTATGTAGCAATTACAGTATGCGATAAGGAGAAAAATATGCATAAAGTATAAAATTGTAGTAATAATAGTAATAACAACTAAAATAAAATAGCAAAGTTATAATTAAACGATAGAAAGGGTGACACCATAAAATTACAGAAAGATGAACGATGAAAGGGTCGATTCACTTTGCTAATTACATAGTAACTTATATGTTTCACGTCTAACAGTGTCTCCATCACATAAAATACGGGCTAAATAGGGTATTGTAGAATTTTTGTACTTAGTGGTTCGAGCATATAACTTCTTATATTGACTTCTCGTCCTACCTGATGAGATGCAAGGGGATAGTTGTGAATAAAGGGGGTGCAGGGGGTCTGACAGTACGGCCTCTGCCCATTTTGTACAGGATTTTATATGTCTCTTGACTATAATATTGGTGAGCTCACGCAATGGCATACCACAAGCCCTACTCACAGCATTTAATACCCTTCGTAATATGATATAGTCTTTTTTGAGAAGCCCAGGAAAGATTAATGGAGAGCAATAGAGTACAATAGGCAAAATACAGGAGTTTACAAACTGCAGAAGTAAAGGTTGGTTGATACCTGATTGTCTTAACTTTTTAATGTAGAAGGTAAGACTTTTTAAACCTCCGTGCTGTACATTAAGATGTACATATCCACTACACAATCATACATTTTTGAGCTTAAAAGACGATTCGGAGAAGTTTTTGTTTTTAGCTGTAAAACAGATATATATATAATTAAAACGATTAGTTCCTTTGATAAATTTGAATAAGGCATTAAGAAGACAAATTTCTCGAGGTGATATCATTTCGTAGTTTCTTTACAACCGCTTTACAACTAACATGGTTAACAATAATAAAACTAAAGGTCATGACAATTACTCAGTTAAATAAAAAAAACAAAAGTACATACTAATGACCAGTCATATTTAGAAAGGTCATGTAGTCCATGGTAGGCGAAGATTGAAGTTATGTATGTCCAAACCAACTTCACATTTAATAGTTTGAAAACATTTGGGCATTGGGTATATGATATTCATTACAATAAAGGTTTTTGTATTTCCCAATGAATGAAAAACAAAACGATACTGTTGTTTTTACTGACGTTTCGCTATATAATGCTGCTGCTAGTAGCTTTATCAAAGTATTATTAAACTGGAATTTACAAAATCTCAGCATATATATAACAAAGAGTTAAGGGGTGAGAAAATAGACAGTCGTCATTCCATATAGAGCAGAGACGTCAGATGATATCAGGAGAGTACTCAATCAGCTCGATATTAGAGTTTTGTTAAAAACATCAGACACACTACAAAACAACCTTCTCCATATAAAAGACCAAATCCCTAAAGATTCCCTATCTAATTGTGTCTATAAAATAAAATGCTTGGAATGTGATACGATATACATCGGACAAACATCTCGAGAAATCAAAATCAGAAGAAATGAACACCGTGGAGCATCTGTTCGACCACCGAGAAATCCAATTGAACTGGAAAAACTTGAAAAATCACCAGCCATAGATTTACACGCTATAGAATCAGGTCACAAAATTGATTTTGACAACATTGAAATAATCCAGAAAAACTTCACAAATCACAAAGAACGTCTCTTATCATCACAAGCACTTCATATCAAGCGGAATCCAAATTGTCTGAATAGGAATGATGGACTAAAACAGAATCTGACCTGGTTACAACACCTCCCTCCCCCATGAAGTGACAAAATCAACACGAATGTGATATGCAAGTTCACTATGTAAACACACTGCTTTTATAATTTTACACACCGATCAAATCCAACAATCCACACTTGATTTTGTTATCTTTACCAATTCACCAACTTGACAACGAAAAATGACCCCAGACTAACGAACGATGATCAAGTTAGTAAACTTTGTTTTGATACCATAACAGATGTACTATTACCTTTGTTATTTGGTTTACTGGTCTTCATTGGTATTTTAACTTTCAATATGTCCTTTTAACTTGACCTAAGTCTATTTTCTCACCCCTTAACTCTTTGATATATATATGCTGAGATTTTGTAAATTCCAGTTTAATAATACTTTGATAAAGCTATTAGCAGCAGCATTAAATAGCGAAACCTTTATTACGAAGACTGAAGTCTATTGTTTTTTGTACACACAATTTAGGCTGTATGTGATTAATCCAAAGTCCTTCCATCACCTTCCATAACCTTGAATTAGAGTTATGTGAAATAATTGTGAAACAGTCATTAATATTGATTTTGTAACCTGACATTAATAAGTGATATAAGATTGAAATAAGATTCTTTTTCATCCCTTATCTTCCAAGTGAAATAAAGGACTTCAAGCATTTTGAAGTTGCAACAGCGATGTTGGCGTTTTTATCGGTTAGGAATTCTAATCTCACGCCAAACCTTCCTCCACCTTTTCTGTGTTTACCAACAGCTAGTAAACTGGGGGAGATTTAGGAGTTTATTGGTTGGGAATTGAACTGGGATCGATTATGCGGTTGGTGAGTATTCTACCAGTGAACTTAGGCGAACACAATATGAGTCACTTGATCACTTAATCTTCGGTACGAACTTTGTCATAAAAACAGAAACCAATTAGAGAAGTGGTGAAAACCAGTCAGCATTGAATAGTTGTTTCGGTTTAATCTAGGTTAATAAGCCCTACTGACCCAATTAGACAAAATAACATAATTTACAAAATACCTCACAATGACTGTGAAGTCCATTACATAGGTCAAAACAAGACATTGAGGTGGGAGTAGTCAGATTATCAGAACATAAGAATTTAGCTAAATGTAGAATGATTGACACAGCAAAGATGAGTAATTTAGAGAGAAAAAAAACTCACCTACTGCAAGGCATGCATTAACACACAGTCACACAATAGGGTTGGTGGGACAGTGTTACAACTCAAAACAGTAATACAGATAGTTGAAGGGATAGATTGATTATTGAATCTTTCTTCATCGAATCTCTACACCCAACATATGCAGTAGGAATGACTCATCACTGACACCAGAGATATGGAAGATATTACTACTACCAATCAAATTAAAGGATAAGAAATAATGTTCAATTTAATTTTGGTTTTTTGATTTTATTTAAGTTTATGTTATTTTTTAAATAATTTTATTATTATAGCTTGACTCCACACAGTATCTTTGATACAGGTATATAATTTTCAGCATGTGATATCGGTAGGCCAAATTTAGCAGGCTGACCATTGATATAGGGTGTGCGTCGGCCAGGGATCGAACCCCCGGACTATGTGCATGGTCGGCGACGGTCCTAACCACTGTGCCACCGACTCACATTTTATTTCAATGACAAAACATTTTATTTTCCATTTTAATTTTATTTTACTGACAATACTTATCTTTTCAATTAGATCCTCTTCTCTGGCTCTACTCTAATATATTATGTATAGCATTTTTATTACAATACACAACAATTTACCAAACATGTGGTGATATGTTTGTTAACAATAATTAAACAGTGTCAAAATGTCACTGGGTTGATAATTAACGCAGAAAATCAATACATATTTAAAAAGTAGAAATGGATAGAATAAATTAATTTTACAAGAATAACACGTAATTAAAGATGAAGTGGTCAAAATAAAAATAAAATAATTTGAACAATTATAATTTAATAGACGACGTAGTCCTGTCTTGTAACGATGGCCACGGTAAAGAAAGTGGCTGTACAAATTTCTTCTGTACACATAGGCTTGGTTTCTTCTGGTGGATTCCTATTGCTTCAGCTGTCTGTAGAAGACGAACTCGTAGAGCAAAATTAAGATTAGTCGGAATGCGATAAATAATTTTAAATGCTGTATTAACGTCAACCTTGTGCTCAGTATCAACAAGGTGTGCTAGAATAGAACTACGAGTAGATCTTGTTAGTCCCTTGCTTAACCACACTGGATGATGTTGAGATATAAAATCAAAGAATTCAGCGAAGAAAATTCTCTTTTCGACGATTTCATTTTAAATCTTTAAATCTTCCCGTTTTTTAAATATTAGAACAAGACATATAAGCGAACAATATTGCTGTTTTTTCAATTAGATCTTCTTCAGGCTTTACTCTAATTTACATAGATTTATATTTAAAAAAATTTAACCAATGACGGTGATTTTGTGGATCAAATAATAATAATAATGTGGTAAATGTTTTGAACGTAGTTAATAACGATGATTATAATGATAACAAAATATTGATAATAAGGTTTATGCAGGTGGCGATAAGAATAACAAAGGTAGTAATATGTGGATATCTAGACAATTCAGTAAATAAATTAGGTCAAATCTTAAAAGTTACATAATACTAAAGGTGAAGTGGACAGATTACCAGACTTTAAATAAATATCATTAAAATACGAAGGAAATGGAAAATAAGAAAGGGTGGGATGGTTTTGATTAGAATTCACCTAGGCCAAGGAGAGACAAAGGTTGAACAAACGTCTTTTTGTATGCAAAGACTAGGATTGTTCTCTCGAATTAATTCCCATAGCTTCGGCTATGTGTAAAAGACGGATTCGAATTCCGTTCGAAAGGCTCGATGGAATGCGATAGATAACTTTGAAGGCACTATTTTTGTCCACTTGGTGACCACTATCAATCAAATGAGCCAAAATAGAACTTCTTATAGATTTTATTTGGCCTTTTCCAAACCATGAAGGAAGATGCTCATTAATGCGTTTGTTAAGCTGTCTAGTTGTTCGCCCTATATAGCTCTCTCCACAGGAGCAACTAAATTTATAGATACACATAGATGTGGCACAGCTAGGTAGCTTGTCTTTCACTTGAGCAATCATAATTGGTCGGCTGGAAAATGACAAACAAAGGGTGGTGGCGGCAGTATAAGTCCGTTTTATCGCTCTCGATAATCTCAGATGTAAGACTTCGCTAGCCACGTCCCCATTAAATTGCAATTTCATGAACAGTTGCTTCTTTTTAACTGTTGTCAGTTTCTCTTTATTGTACTTGGTGTTCATGTGTCTCCTTACAAATGTACTAGGATAACCCATTTGGACCAGCGTATTTTGGATGTATCCTAACTCATTTTCTAGGGAGTCATCTGTACAGATACGTCTTGCTCTATTCGTGAGGCATCATTTTATATATTACCCGCGTCTCTCTCTCTCTCTATATATATATATATATATATATAAATATATATATAAATATGTATATATAAATATATATATATAAATATATATATATAAATATATATATATAAATATATATATATAATATATTATATATATAGCTGATCGGTCTACGGGTTCACCTTATAACCGGAATGTCTTAGGTTCAAACCTCGGTGAGTGTGTACTACTGAAGATTCCTGAACTAGGACGAAACAGTTGTCAAGTCCTCCCTGCTGGTTTTCCACTGGTTCTCTGAATGATGCAACTCGTGTTCAAACACGTAACGAAAACTAAATAAATCTGATTGTGTGAAATTTAGTTGTGAGATTGGAGAAATCAATCAAAATCATCTACATAATAATAATAATAATAATTTGCTTTATTCCAAAACAGTACATGCGATACAGAATGGAATTCTCAGCATTTTTACTACGCCTAATGCTTTCTTTATCACATAGAACACGAGCTAAGTAGGGTATGGTTGAGTTTTTGTACTTGCTGGTGCGAGCATATAGTTTTCTATATAGGCTTCTGGTTTTGCCTGATGAGATGCAAGGGGAGAGTTGTGAGTGAAGAGGGTGGTGTGAGTTAGATAAAATGGATTCAGCCCATTTTTCACATGAGTCCATGTGCCTGTCAACCAGAATATTAACAAGCTGGTTAAGTGGCACATTGCTTACCCTGCTGACAACCTTTAACATCCTGCGTAATATGTTATAGTCTTTCTTCAGTAGTCCTGGAAAAACTAAGGGGGAACAATAGAGAATAATAGGCAGAATGCGAGAATTAACGAATTGTAGGAGTAAGGGTTGGGTTATACCAGAATGTTTTAACTTCTTGATGTAGAAGGTAAGACGGAATATTTTCTTAGAAATCGCCAAGATATGAGACGACCAGGAAAGATCAGCAGATAGAATGACGCCTAGGTATTTAATTTCCGACTTGGTTTCTATTTCAGTGCCATCTATGTTGCACACCTCGTGAGAGCCAACCAGATTGTTTAGGTCGGATTTATGCCTAAAGGTGAAATTGACTGTTTGGCATTTGGAGGGGTTTAAGGTAAGACCGTTTTCCTTGGACGACTGGCTGATTTCTGATAGAAAGCCATTTAGTTTAGAGCATTGACTTTGAATTTGAAGGCAAAGATACAGTCAGGTCGTCAGCATATTTGACATCAACAATACCAATAATTTATAATAATAATAGTAATGATGTAATGGGATAGAATACAGGGTTAAAAACTCTACATACATAACTAGAAATGTGTAAAAGTATGCACTTTCTGTTTCCCATATGTCTACCAAATTCTCAGCTAGATGATTCATGCTTAGGTGAGGGGAAGAATTTGTCTGCTTTATTTATTGAACTTCTCTACTGGTGGTAACTGGTATCTGAAGTATTATGGAGACATAAACACTTCATTTTTCTGTCTGCTGATCTACTACTCCTTTTCTGATACTGTCTCGTGTGTGCATGTGTGTGTGTTTGTCTATCGATCTGTCTGATAGAAATGTCTGTGTACTGTAACGGCAATATGTTTGTTCTCGCTCACCGTCTGTCTCACAGTAACAATCACACTCAGACAAGGACAAATAGGGAATGTGTAGAAAAAAGAATTTTCCAGGCTAATATTCGACACGTGATAAATGTTAAAAAGTCAGGGTATTTTATAACAATCCCATTTACTAAACAACGATAATCAAGGTAGTTAGTTGTCAGGACAAGCTGAAACGCTATGTGGCTAAGTTTAGGGCGGGAAACCAACCTCATTTGAGACAATAGTGACTAGCAATGGAATCCAGGATGCTCATTCCGTCATCCTATTTTGAACTCTCCAGCTAGATGAACTTAAAATACCCTGTGAGACTCGAACTCAGTACCCAGTACCCATCGTTTCAAACGCCAGAGCGTTATCCACTAGACCGCTTAGGCCACGAGAGCCATATCCTGTGCAACGGGTATCAGTTATCATTCGTATCTAAGTCAATTTTGACTTTTCCGATGATTGATTGGATTGAAATGTTTGATCTTTATAGATATTGTGGCTGTTGTTAACAGAAAAAACAGCACTGACTTAAACAAAACAAATAATAACTTAACCTTGTTGTACAAGAGGTACAGCTGCATCCAGCTGTCGATTCCTTAGTAGGATGACAAAACGTTCATCCTGAATCATAAAACTAGTCGTGCCACCAACTAAATTACTTCAATCTAGACGATTTGTAGCTCAGGTGGATAATTTTGATTTAGCTGTGGTCTCCGAGCTGGTTGATTTAATTACTAAGCTTTCGTCATCCTTCTAGACAACATCCTCAGTGCAAGATTTAATACTAAGTGGACTTGTTTAAATTCTCCATGAATGGTGTAACTGTATCTCCTGACAACCTCCTTTGTCGTGAATGGTTGTTAATTTACGTCTCTATTGATCACTTTTATTGATTGACTTGGAACTTGAAATTTTTTGTCACATGATTTACATTTTATTAGCTGTTAGGTAGAATCGGTCTATAGTAATGTGTTTATTAATCGCTAGCTGATTAATTTGAGTACCAGGATTCTAGGTATTCACTGGTATTACTTTCAGTGTTTCCTCTATTTGAAATTTCGACACTATCCCAATGAAATTTGTGTCCATAATTGTCGACATGCATCGAAATGACAGGATAAATATGATGTCCTTTTGCAGACATAACACCAACAGTAAGTTAACATCAAAGACCACCAGAAAATTCATTAAACCACATATATAAAATATCTCTGAAATAACAGCTGGAATACTGAGACCGTTTGAAATAAATATAGCACAAAAGCCAATAAAATCACTTCATTTGGTTTTGTCCAAACCGAAAGATCCAACAGAAAAAGAAGATAATATCAACACCATTTACAAAATAAATTGCATGTATGAACTGCAATAAACATTACATCGGTCAAAATGGGCGTCCACTTCAAATCCGAATCCAAAAAAAACAAATTCTTCGTAAAAAGACATGATAAATATTTTTTCGTATCAATGCATGTGGATAATTATGGACACCTATTTGACGATTGAAAGAATGTAGAAGTGTTAAATAGACGAAACACCGAAAGTAATCTTAGGGAATTTCTAGAAGCCTGGTACTCAAATGATTCAGCCAGTGACTAATAAACACATCACTGTAGATCGAATCTACCTAACAGCCAATAAAATATAGATCACATGACAAGAGAGTTCAAATTCCATGTCAATCAATAAAAATGATCAATAGAGAGGTAAATTAACAAGCAGTCACGAAAAAGGAGGTTACCAGGAGATACATTGAGAAATGAGAATTTAAATGAGTTCATTCTATACTAAAACCTGAGGTGAAGATATTGTCTAGAAGGGGGATGAGAAAAGCTTGGCAATGAAATCGACCAGCTCAGAGAACACAACAAAATCATTAAAGCGTTCGTACTTGGAGCCGACGTGTGAACAAGGCCCGGTTAAACTGGAAAGTCAAAATTGAAATGAAAAAAAATATTTTAGTATAGGAAAACAAAATTACTTTCAATAGTTCTTTTTTTCTCTCAGTAAAGTGGAATAAACGACATGGTTATGATAAATATTGTGTATATGATAACCACTAAAGTTACAAGTGAATCAGCATGGGGTTTCAACAACATATCGTCATTGCACACTGTTCTTTACAACTTACTTTAGCTGTTTCCACGACTGTCCATAAGTTTTCATTTACTTCTCAAAGGAACTCTCCCATGTCACCTGTAGACTCAGGTTCTAGTCGACGGCCTGCCTTTCGCGTGATTTCATCTGATGGTCCCCTCCAGGGTGTGTCCAATTCGTCTCGATTCCCTTCGATATATTTGTTAGGCGATTGGTTGTTGGTTGGTCCATTGCTAGACTTCTCTGTTGTTAATCCTTTCTGGCGATGTAATCTTCAGTATGGAGCATAGACAGCTGTTGAAAATATGGTGTGTAGGTAGATTATTTTAATACATTAAGTCGGTTTATTTATTTTTGTGGGCTATGAGTTTATTTAAAGATAACTTTTATCCTAAATTGACTGACAACCAAGTATAAAAATAATATTTGGTCGAACTTATCTCAGATAGTTGATTTCGATATTGTGACGTCAGCATTGGTATTCATAGGAAAATGTAGGTGGTCAGAAGATTTGAACTGCAGATTTTTAGACTGTAGGCTTAGTACGGATCATTCAAATTGTGAGCTGCAGATGTAGCGTGATGCAGGCTGATAGGAAGTGACTAAAAATTGAAATCAACATTTTAAGTCAATGATTACAGCAGAGGTAGAAGTGTTTGTTCCTCTAGTTTGGGTTTAGTACACCTTGTGAACATGAAATAACCTCATTGGACAATTTGTTCAACCTTAGGCCGACTGCCAGCCAATCAGAACAACTTATTCTCCTGTGACCTATGGATGTATAAATGTGATATCGTATTTCGTCATAAATACCGGTTACGCCATCTCTTATCTTCTCGCGTTAAAGTACTAATTCTAACCAGTTATATCTAGAGAGAAAGCACAACATGTTTCTCAAGGGTTGGTTTGTAAGTACTTGAAGGATTTCAGCATTGATCATCAAGTGACTTTAGTAAGAAAACCAGTGAAAATCAGAAAATCACTGGAGAGCTGTTTCTTCCTAGTTTTTGATTCTTCTATCGTACACACCAATGACCCAACCAGGAATCGAACCTAGGGCCTTCAGGTTATAAAGCAAGCTCGTTGACATGTCAACAAGGTGACGCAATCTAATGGCTCACCAATGGCTCTATTAGTTGATGTGGGTGGTATACAGCTACTCATATCCATTACTCAGTAGTATATAATGTTATGCATTATTTATCTGTCATTACACGTAACTCAGTGAACCCTAATGATCACAACTTCTCACGAGGACTTCAGGGAATTTAACCCGGTAGTCAGTCACTAGGGAGCACTAGGCTAAATTCTCAAGTGCTGCACTGTGTTTACGGGGATCTGATTGAATTCAAGTTGGATCTCGAACCGACTTCAGTTAGATTCACTGAAGTTATACCTTCTATTTTAGGCGTAACTTGTACATCATTAGCGAAAACTGGCTTTCCTATGTATTCCCCTGAACACGGTTAAGTATTAAATTAGTTGAGAATGAATCATGACAAAGTTACTTTCCTCTAACCAATATTATTGATGTTTATGTTGACTACTCAGCTGTACTAGAAGTAGTATCAGCTTAATGAATTTTTTTTAATCTTACCGATAAATATTTAATTTTAGATTTTCCTGTCAATTGATTGAACCGAAGTGCTCGGTTTCAGGTTGACATGTCGGCTTCTTGTGCAGATGCTTCGACGATGTCTAGGCATCAAATTAGGAGTTAATTGGTGGATGGTGACTAGCAGTGGAATCCAGGATGCACATTTCCCCATCCTATTTGGGACTCGTCAACTGGATGTACCTGTATTCCCCAGTCAGTGAGTGATGATGTTTCCACCGAGGCTCGAACCCAGTGCCGATAGTTTCAGATGCCAGAGCGTTATCCAGTAGACCACTTGGGCCATGGGTCCCAAATAGGATTGAATTGAGTGATTAGTATGACCCGTTGCACAGGAAGTAGCACGATGGCCCAATTGGCCTTGTGGATAACGCTTTGGAGTTTGAAACTATGGGTACTGGGTTCGGCCCTCGGTGGGAACATCCAGTTGACGAGTGCCGAATAGGATGAGGAAATGCGCATCCTGGATTCCACCGCTAGACACCATCCACCAATTAACTTACAGATATATATATGTTGACTGGTCATCAGGGAGCAGAGAATGTTATGCATTTATTCCTCAGTGTTGGTGCACATTGAATTCTATCAGTCAGTTTGAAAATTTTTCCACAAAGCCAGGTGGAATTCAGGTTAAATCGTTAGAGGCGATCGGCAGGAAACCTTAGATCTAGGTTTCGTGGTTGTTTGACACTCACCAGTCAGCATGGCGTATCTATAAACTTGAAGGAAGTAACATCCTCTGTGGCATTTGAACCAGTATGATACAGTGCTACAGTTAGAGACGCTACCAACGAGATATCCGTGCTCACTATTAGGGGGGTGGCGATTATATGGCATATCCCTTAGTTGAAGTAGAAACACCTGCTTTATCCGGGAGGTATTAGGGCGTTTCAATATAAATAGGCTAAAATATACCAGCATGATTTCATGAAAATTCACTATTATTCTTTGAGCTTCTGGACTTACTGCCTCCTTTAGTCCATTCCACTCTGCGCAGATATCAGTATCAACCAACATTTTCTGATAAAAGTGCAGCAGGCATATTGCAGTCTAAGAACATTAGGACACCAATAATGTACAAACCATTTAATTTCTAAATGCAAAATTTCATTTAAAAAATATAATTTTCAAGTATTGGTTCTGTAGGGATTGTGTTTGATTGGTTGGAGGGTTTCATCATAAGCTAACATCAGTTACAGAACCATTGGAAAACCTGCAGGGAGTACTGGACAGCTGTTTCCTCCTTCCTAGTTTGGGACACTTTATCAGTACGCACCCACCACAGGGATGCGAGCTCGTAGACTATTAAGCGACCGGGTCCCGCCAATCCCGGGGCCTATGAATTCTAATTCCTGCCAGTTCATGACATAGCGTGACCACTTCGCAATGTCTTCGATGAGTAGCTGTCCTCATCTTCAACCTGCTGCACTCTAGTGGTCACGGCTTCCCACTAGAACCCAAAGTTAACTGCCAGAATAGTGCCAGTCGCTAGTGAGCATCAGATTACTAGCACTAGCAGTCAAATGAGTCATGAAACAGACATGAAAATATAATAAACAAAATTGCATGAACTGTGATCAAAATTTGACCTCAGACTTACAAATATTAGTCTACTTTGGTTAAATACTGTAAACAGTATGTACTTTTATTTAGTTCACTTTTAGACTTTCTCATCGATTGATTGGACCGAATTATTTGGTCTCAGGTTGGCATTTCTGCTTTTTGTGCAGATGCTTTGACGATGTCTGGTTATGTAACCTGAAGTCAATTAGTGGATGGTAACTAACAGTGGAATCCAGTGGTCGTGGCCCAAGTGGTCTAGTGGATAATGCTTTGGCGTTTGAAACTATGGGCACTGGGTTCGAGCCTTGGTGGAAACACCATCACTCACAGGGGGAATACAGGTACGCCCAGTTGACGAGTCCCAAATAGGATGGGGAAATGCATATCCTGGATTCCACCGCTAGTCACCATCCACCAGCTGACTTTAAGTGTGTACTTTGCATCAGAATTTTAGTGGTTACGGTCGAATAAAGTTTATGGTCGTAGATAACTGAATATGATAAATATATATATATATATGTATATGCGGTATACAATGGTGTATGTGTGTGCATGTGTATATGAGGAATCAATTGTCAATCGATTTTTAGACTCTCCATAAGAAGAGAAAAATAATCCCGAATTTAGATCAAGTATGAATGTTTAGTGATACATTTCCACTTTTACTTATTAATCAGGACTTGCCTTGCATCAGCTAACATCACACCTTCACGTCTGTTCAAAATCTTGGGATTCATCCATATATGTAGGTGTTCGGTGGTCAGTCTTTCTTTATACACACCAAAACCTTCCCGTAGAACCTTAGTCCTATCAAAGTCGATCTTGCGTCCCGTTTCTATCAAGTGTATTGCAATGGTTGATTTATTTTCTAGCTTCTTCAAGTCTGCAGAGGCCTTTAGAACCACTCTTAGACATTGTTTATGCTCCTTCACTCTTATATTTGCCTGTCTGGAAGTTTCTCCTACATATAGGGCATCACAATCCCCACAATTTATCTGGTACACACAATTCTATTGGTTTTCTTCTCCTATTTTATCCTTAACCTTCACCAGTGATGAGCGTGAGGTGTTAGTTGCACGAAAATACACTCTTATGTCATCATGATTTCTGAGGATTCGCTTTATTTCATCTAGTGTTTCTTTTGCGGCAAGGAATCACCACTGTACTAACCCAATTCTTCGCAACAGGTTTCGATCCATCCTTATCTTCACATTTTAAATATCTTTTTATAAAGGCTTTAGGATAATTATTTGATTCAAGAGTGGATTGAACCAATTTTAGGTCCTTGCTGATCTCTTCCTCCTCAGTAACTAGACGTTTAGTTCTGTTAATCAGATTCTTGGCCACAGTCACTTTGACGGTACAAAAAGATGTGCTGAATTGTAGTCTAAGTATCTGTCCGAATGTGTCAGCTTTCTGAAGATGTTTAAGTTTACCATCTGGTTGTCTTTTTACTAAACAGTCCACGAAAGCCAAATCATTTGCGTTGGATTCAAACTCTTTTGAAAACGTAATGGTTTCTGACATATTATTTATTAAGTGAAGAAGTTCATTCAACAAACTACGTCTGATTATGATGAAGGTATCATCCACGTATCTTAATCACATTTTTGGAGTACTAGAACATCTCATAATTGCATTTTACGAGTTGATCACGGACTGATATCAGTTAGAGAACCATTGAAAACAACCAGGGAGTACTGGACGGCTGCTGTTTCATCCTAGTTTGGGAATCATCGGCAGTACGCACCCACTGGGATTCGGACCCAGGACCTTCCGGTTACAAGGCAAGCTGACTCGTATACCATTCAGCCACTGGGACCCGATTCAATGGCTCATGAATGGATGTCCCACCAACGACAATGGTTGCGGTCGCGCTAAATCACGAATTGGTAGAAGCTAGAATTCATGAGCCATTAAATCGGGTCCCAGTGGCTGAATGGTAATACAAGCTTGCCTTGTAACCGGAAGGTCCTGGGTTCGAATCCCAGTGGGTGCGTACTGCCGATGATTCCCAAACTAGGATGAAACAGCAGCCGTCCAGTACTCCCTGGTTGTTTTCAATGGTTCTCTAACTGATATCAGTCCGTGATCAACTCGTAAAAACATAACAAACCCTTACAAACCAAACCATAGGAAAATAATTGCATTTATTTCTAATGAGTGCATAAACAGATTGCCGACTAGCAAAGACACTGGTGATCCCCTAAGCAATCAATACTTTCTGTTTGATGGTAAAGAACCCCCTGTAAATGGAAATAAGATGGAGCGTAGACATAATAATTCCAATACCTTCCTTCCTATTGCATAAAAACAACACCTGGTAAGCACCAGCATTATTCGCTCCTTGATTAATAATACATTTAATACAATTTTATAATCAATAACAATCAATGAATCATTACTAAGATATTTGAAATACACCTGTATTGATTTTTTCTATTTTTAGATGATGGTTGATGATGACGATGATGATCTATACTAGCTCCGTAAATGTTAGTTAATTAAAAATTCACATGAGTAATCAGTTTATTGATTAAGTAGAACTGAACACACAGAATAAGTAATATTAGTTATGAGAATATATGACACACAGAAGTGTTTTCTAATCAATACAGCTTAGATTTAGTGTACGTCCAGTATATATATAATGTCTATGTAACAATACATAAATCACGTGACATATTGTATGATGGGTCGTTCGAATGTAGATAGTGATAGTGAGTGAATTGAGAAGATTGAGAAGACGACAAAAAATCGATAAAATTAACAAAAATTACACAGAAGTGTGTGTGTGTATATTTATATATATTTAGAAATTGGTTTAATTTATCTTCTTTTATGTAGTTAAATATTTATATTATATTATCAAAATTGTTAGAAATCATGTGAATTATTACGTTTACATATGAACTGAATATAAGAGAATAGGTATTCTACTTAAGTAGTTTGATGTGATGATGTTTTCGGAGTTGGGTGATTTCATTGCGAAGCTTTTATTGTCCATGCTTCTAGACACATCAACTTCAACGGAGAGATCAATCTGTAACAACAGAAGACAAGGGTCAGGCAATAGATCGTTTATTAAGGAAAACCAACACATATTTATAGATTTTAATGTACATTGTTGTAGATTATTGTTAGTTAGATCTCTGGGAGCGAACCAACACAGCAGGAACCGATTGTGAAACAAATAGGCAGGAAGAAATGGAGATGGATTGGCTGGCCATACTCTGAGGAAACAAACCATCAAATGACATCACTAGACAAGCCATTGCTCGAGTGGAACCCGAAAGGGAAGCGGCGAGTTGGTCGTCAGTGCAAGGGTGACTTGGAGGAGGTCATGTGAAGAGGAGATGAAAGCGTGTGGTCAGACTTGGAGCCAGGTGAAGACTCTAGCAGAGAACCGAACGCAATGGAGACGCACGGCTGAAGCCCTATGTTCCTCTAGGAATTAAAGGAAACAATAATAATAATAATAATAATTGTTAGTAGAAAATACAGTCTTTTGATTGGTTGTTTCTCACAGAAAGTTAACCTTGCATCTCTTTGTGGCTGTGTCAGATCATCCATATGCTAACTGTATCCGCCTACACAAAGCCTTTGTTCTCATTTTCTCACCACCAATATTGGGGACATAAACATTGACGTCAATTACTGTCTACCAACTTTGGCTAGCAGCCAGCTCTCACCACAAATCTACGGTGAATATATTAGGATTCTTCATGAACAGTGATAGTTATTTTATATCCTGACAATCCATATCGTCATTGGTTATAAATTTACAAGGGGCGAAACAGGAAAGAAAATGAAGGCCAAGTTAAACTTCAAGCACCACTAACTAACTTCCAATGGAGTGCGACCGTACCAATGACCGTGAAACACTCACTGAGCAAGTTAGTGAAACCTGACAAATAATGTTGTTATCATCAATAAAATATCCTCATTGAAGTGTAATGCTATTAAATGGGATATCTGGCAAGTTTTAGCTTAGGTTTGATAAAGATTAAGTTACGCTTTAAGCCAAGGACAAGTTAGGGTTAGGTTAACCTAATAAAGGCGACATTAGGGTTGGTTCGAGTTAGATTACAGTTAGTTTAGGGATATTTTCACGTTAGGGTTAGGTTCAGGAAAGATTAGGGTTATTGTTAGGGTTAGAAGACCTAAATAATTACATGCATAGAATGTGGTTAAATTACTCTGTTGATATAAGAATAGAACTTGTGCACTGTGGTGGTAGAGTATAATTCCATTGTGGATAACATTTATTTTGATAAAGTCTCACAGTTTTATACAGTAATACTTAATGATGACGTTTCGAGCACAATTTATTGCTCAGGAAATATTATTGTATTACGCTATGAGATTTATCGAAATAAATTTTACCCACATGGAATTATACTCTGTTGATACTCCAACCTAAAACTGAGAGCTATTTTTATCACATGTGAGAGCAAGGTATCTTCTGTAACACTTTTTTGCAGTTTTTATGGATTATTTCATAAATATATGTATTCCATACACAAAAGTGCCTCCTTCACGTGATTGATGCGTTCGAGGTCATTCGCTGATTGGTAGTTAGTGGTGCTTGAAGTTTAACTTTGTCAAAGTGAAAAAGTGAAGAACAGAGACACAAAAAGGAAAAAAAACAGTGAGATACAGAGAGATAGAATGAGTCGGAAATTTTTTTCGAAACTTTGAAATCTATCGAAATATTTATGAAGTATTCTTTTTTTAAAATTTTGTTTAAATCAATACATTGGCCGTACCATGCGCCAACTTGGAAAACACGCTCGTGAACACTACCCAGCCTGGCTGGTAAAAGGAGAGCAAAAACGTGTAAACAGTTCAGTGACAGAACATCTGGTCAACTCAGGACATTCAGCGCCTTTCGAAAAGTCCTTCAAAGTAATATACAAGATTCAATCAAACCTATCAAAGGGAGTGAAATCAAGACATTTGGGCATAGCTGAGGCGTTAGCTATCCAAAAACTCAAACCCACTCTTTGTATCCAAAAGAAATACATTCAACCCCTGTCCCTGCCATGGCCATCGTAAACAGGTAAAAATTTTTAAATAATGACCATCCCATCGCCTTTCTTATCTAAACTTCCTGTTTATTCATGTTATTTTAAGTTTTCTTAATCCCTGTCTACACTACCATATTTTCATATCCACACTTCCTGTTTATTTTGTCATTTTATTATCTCTACATATTTAATCCCTGATTGCATAAACAATTATTCATCACACTAGTTTCTTATCCAAACATCCTGTATATTTTGTTATTATTACATTTCTAATCCCCAATTGCACAATGTCAATTTTCTTAGTTATTATGCTACTTTGTTTGAATTTTACCCATCCCCCTGTTTATTATGGCATTCTAATTCCTAATTGTAATTTTTATTAATTCAACCCCTAACCAGAAATTGTTCTGGAACTTTCCCATCCATTTGATATAAGTACACGCATGTACAGCCTAGCTGACGGTGACTTCGTCGAAAAGAAAATTTTCTTCGCTGCAACTGTCTTTTTTTCCCTACAATTCTGTTTTTCCTGTTGACTGATTGGACAGAACTGTTCTCTCTCTCTCGCCATATGTTGGATTCTAGTACGGATGCTTCAACAGCATTGACTGCAAAGTAATTTGGAAACTGCTTCAACACAATGGCGTGCCCTTAACTATTATCAACCTCATTCAACAGCTACAATGGAAAACTCGGCGAAGTTTTTAAAATAAAGACAGGAGTAAGACAAGGCTACCTGTCTGCTATCATCGATGATATTCGGAATAATGGTGAACTGGATTATGCGGAAGAGTGTGCGTCGGGAGCGAGAAGACAGGAATACGTCTGATCGATAAGAAGACACTAGAAGACCTGGATTTCGTGGATAACTTATGTCTAATGTCACATAAATTCTAGGACTTATAGGTGAAAACCCAACAAGGATGCAGAAGAGGCTAGCAGCGAGGACATGACTTCAAGTTAACTTAGAGAAGATGAAGGCGATGAAGATAACCACTACCCACCCCCACCAAAAAGTATCAATCACTATCAACGGAATAGACTCGAATGCGGTCTCTTCTTTCACTTATCTAGGCACCATTGTTTCAACTACAGAGGTGATGAAGATTCCTGGGCAACACCACCAACAGCAACAACAACAACGACAACAATCAGCATAAATGGGAGGAACCTGAAAGAAACAACCTCCTTTACCTACCTACCACCTGGGAAGCATCGTTTCAACTACAGGCGGATGGAATTGACGAGGATATCAAAGCAAGAATCGATCGGAAAAGCAAGACAAGCTTTCACTACTCTCAAGTCTGTGTGGAGGTCAACAGCACTCAGCATCAAAAATAAGATCCGGATTTTCAACTCCAATGTGAAGTCAGAGACTTGGCGCCGCGTCATAAAGAGCACCTCAAACAAACTACAGACCTTCATTAACAGTTGTCTTCGCTCAATACCATCAAGATCAGATGGCCGGCCAGAAAAGATCAGCAACAGGGATCCCTGGGAGCGAACCAACACAGCAGGAACCGATTGTGCAACAAATAGACAGGAAGAAATGGAGATGGATTGGCCATACTTTGAGGAAACCATCAAGTGACATCACTAGACAGGCCATTGCTCGAGTGGAACCCGAAAGGGAAGCGGCGAGTTGGTCGTCAGTGCAAGGGTGACTTGGAGGAGGTGATGTGAAGAGGAGATGAAAGCATGTAGGTGGGCAGACTTGGAGCCAGGTGAAGACTCTAGCAGAGAACCGAACGCAATGGAGACGTTCGGCTGAAGCCCTATGTTCCTCTAGGAATTAAAGGAAATAATAATAATAACTGTTTCAACTACAGGCATATACAACGGATGAGGATGTCAAACCAGGCGTAATCGGAAAGGCAAGAAAGACATTCATCACTCTGAAATCAGGTGCTGGTTTGCAGGGATTTAATTGGTTACAGGATTTCATCATGAGCTGACATAGGTTAGAGAACCACTGGAAAACCTAGGAGAATTGGACAGCCGTTTCGTCCTAGTTTGGGACTTTTCACAGTACTTGCCCACGGGGATTCGAACCCAGAACCTTCCAGTTACAAGGAGAGCTCGTACACCATTAGGCTGTCCAGCATTCTCAGGTATCCCAATGGCTCTCTAACCGATGTCAGCTCATTATGAAATCCTGTAACCAGTCAAGTCCCTGCACACCGACACTTGAAAATTAATCTGATGCTCACTAACGACTTGCCCTATTCAGGTAGGTAGTTACATGGGTTCTAGTGGGAATTCATGACCAATGGGGTACAGCAGGTCGGATGTGAGGACAAATACTCGCCAGTGATGACACTGGCTAGTGACAGTCACGCTATATCATGAGTTGACAGAAGTTGGAATTCACGTGTTGGCCACTGGATTGGGTCGCAGTGTCTTAATGGTCTACTGGCTCGCCTTGTAATCAGAAGGTCCTGGACTCGAACTCCAATGAGTGCTTACTGTGAGGAGTCCCAAACTAAGCTGACGAAACAGGTGACTCTTCAATGGTTTTTTGACCGATGTCAGCCCTGAAATTAGTATGGAAATATTTTGCACTCAGCATAAACAAGAAATTTCAAATTTTCATACCAATGTCAGGTCAATCAGTTCTTCTGTATGGGTCACAAAGTTGCACCGTACGTCACGCAAAGAACTTCCTATAAGCCACTTTAGATTTTCATCAACACATGCCTTCTCTCTATATTGAAGATTAAATAGCTACTCAAAGATTACAAGCAAGAACTCTGGGAAGGAACCGATCAAGAACCTGTTGTTCAACAAATATGTTGAAGACAATTGAGATGGGTTGGACACACGCTGAAACGCCGTTGGATGAATTCGTGCACCAGGCTATCGCTCGAGAGGAACTCAAATGGGATACGAGGAGTTTGGCGTAGGTTTGAGAGCGACATAGATCAGATGAGAGCATATGGGCAATGGTGGGGTCAGCTGAAGAGGATGAGATGTAGATGTGATGTTGAAGCCTCACTTTCCATTGGGAACCCAAGGGTATAATAATAATAATAGTAAGTATGCTTCGACAGTGTCTGAGGATTAACTTGATGTAATTTTGTTGATGGAATGACTAGCAATGGAATCCAAAATGCTCATTTCAACATCCTACTAAAGACTCATTATCTGGATGTACCCACACTCCCCAGTGAGCGATGCATGGTGTTTCCGATGAGATTCAAATCCAGCACACATCATTTCAAAAGACATAGCGTTATCCAGTCGACCAATTGGGCCATGCGAGACACCTCTTTTGCAACAAGGATAAGTTATTATTGTATTTGTTGAAGTCAATGTTGTTTTTTCTGATGACAAGAGTCGATATGTCGTCAGAGACAGAAAATTCCAATCTAATCAACCAACGGGAAAGTAGAAACTGACTTAAATACAAATGATAACTGATGCCCATTGCAGAAGATGTGGCACTCATAGCCCAACTGGTCTAGTGGATAACGCTTTGGTGTTTGAAACGAGGGTACTGGATTCGACTCCCAGTGGCAACACCATCAGTCGTTCGTTGGGGATTGAAGGTACATTCAGCTGACGAGTCCCGAATAGGATGATGACATCAGCATCATAGATTCCACTGATTCTCACCATCGTCCATAAACGTGACCCTAATTTTAACCATTATCAACGGGAGGGATTTGAAAGAGGTTACTTCTTTCACTTATCTAGGGAGCATTGTCTCAACTACAGGCAGTCGGAACGGACGAGGATGTCAAATCGAGAATCGGGAAGGCGAGAAACACATTCATCAACCTGAAACACAATCTGGAAATCTTCGTCACTCAACTCAGCATCAACAACAAAATTCGGATTTTCAATACAAACGTCAAGTCAGTCAGTTCTTCTATACGGATGGATCAGAAACTTGGCGGGGTCACAAAGAATATTTCCAACAGCCTGTTGCAGACCTTTATCAACAACTGTCTTCGCTCTATACTGAAGATCAGATGGCCGGAAAGAATCACCAACAAGAAACTATGGGAACAAACAAAACAAGAACCAATCGCCCAACAAATATGCAGGAGAAAGTGGAGATGGATTGGACACTCACTGAGGAGGCCGTTGGTTGACATCGCGCGTCAGGCCAGTGCTCGAGTGGAACCCGAAAGGGAAGCGGCGAGTGGTTCGTCGGTGCAAGGGTGACATGGAGGAGATCGTGTGAAGAGGAGTTGAAACAGTATGGACTAACATGGATGCAGGTGAAAAGTACAGCAGAAGACAGAAGCAAGTGGAGACGTGTAGTTGAAGCCCTATGTTCCACTAGGAACCCAAGGGAACAATAATAATGATATTATCCTAACTGTACCGCTGTCGTGTTATCAACCCGTTCTCCAAACAGTACCTAAAAAAGAGTTTGGGATAAAATTTACACCTCGATTTGTGTACAGCGATCATAGTGGTGCTATATTAATAATAATAATAATGGTAGGTCCCATTATGCAACGAATATTAGGTGTCCAAAGTCATTGGTGCGTTCGCACTCCATGTTGGCTATTCTGTAACTTCTGTAACTAGACAGAATCCTATTGGTCGCGTTATGACTAATCATGGATATAGAAACTTAGAAACACTAAGAGAGAAACTTTCAATCACCACCCAATTTATAGACAGGCAGGTAGATAAAACAACCTAAGAGGAATAATATCCATGTATTCTTTAAAAAAAAAATAAATCTCCCGTCTAACTACATTTAACTATGATTCATTATTATGTGAAACTAAACAGAGTATTGATTTCTATGATGCCCAGTAATAAAAAGAAGGAATATGATTGGTTCATTTTATACGATAGGCAGATTTAATCATTCTTTCGCCTTTTTTAAAAATTTCATTTATACCTTTGTGTATTTTGTGTAAATCGGTCGGGTGAACAGTAATCAGTGTAGCTATCAATTTCAATGTGTGTGTGTGTTCACTAAAATCGATCGAATAGACGCAAAATATGGTGATTATAATACTGCTATATATGCCTACAGCTCACTTTGGTTTATTGTAATTACTACTATTCCCTTAGGTTCCGAGTGGTACATAGGGATTCTACAGCAGATCTCCATTTTGTCCTGTTGTCTGGAGTTCTCTTCATCTGACTTCACGGTTGACTATAAGCTTTCATCTCTTCCCCACCTTGTCTCTTCCATGTCACCCTAAGATATACGCCAAACTCATCGTTTCCCGTTTGGGTCCCAATTGAGGGTCTGCTTTAACGCGTGATGTAAGTCAACGGTGTCTCTTCAGCTTGTGTCCTATCTATCCCCATATCGTTCTGCATATTCGTTGGGCAATAGATTCCTGCTTGTTGGTTTGTTACCAAAGTTTCTTGGACACTGATCTTCAGATAGTTTACTATTAGCTGAAATCAAAGAACTTCATCAGAAAGCAGACATGTATTACTTAAATGTCGTGAATAATGAATGCCTTAACTAGAAAATTCTTTGATTTCTAAATTGAGTGAAAAAGGTTTGAACTGCACAAGGAAAGGTTTTGCTTCCCTCAATGTTGGTGATCAATGCCTTGTTGATGTGTCACAATTACCGCTAATTAAGTCTCTTGAACGTGCGTCGTTGGCACGGCTGTAGAATGCTCGCCAACCACACATGTGTTCCGGGTTTCGATCGCCGGCCGACACACTCCTCCATTACCTCGCTAAGCTAGTAATAAGACTGGCAAAGAGGGAAGGCTGGGCATGAGGCTAGCAACCCCATCCCGTAAAAATAACCAACACTGCTACTGAAACTTCAAGCTGGCTCTAGCTTGAAGCTGCCCTATGTTCCACTGGGAACGTAAAAGAATAAAAAAAGTCTCTTGAACATCTAACGTGACAATAGAACAATTGATTATTCAAACTGATCTATCAGGCTAACTCATAGAGAAATCAGAGGCATTTGCTTAAAAGAATTAAATTCTAATTCATGTTTACACATAATCAGTTTTCAATGAAATAAACAACAACCAGCTTGTGAGTGAATGTGGAAAACTAAATTAACGATATGAAACCGTATGCATTATTTATTATTAGTATTATTCCCTTGGGTTCCGAGTGGAACAAAGCGCTTCAATAGCATATCCGCATTTCATCCTTTTCTCTGAATTCCTTTATAGCTGGCTTCCCTTTAGTTCATAACCTTTCGCCTCCTACTCACATATTCTCCACAATGTCACCTTCGCAGCCATGCTCAACTTGTCATGTCCCATTCGGGTACCAATGGAGTGCCCGGCCTACGTCTGATATCATCAATCTGCTCAGTGAGTGTCCAATCCATCTCCATTTCTTTCTGAGTGCTTGTCGGGCGATAGGTTCTTGGTTTGTTCGTTGCCACAGATCCTTATAGCTAATCCTTTCTGGTCAGCCGATCATGTGGTCTTCAGTATGGAGCGAATTGGACAGTCTAAAGCCTAGTGGAAATGGTCCTGGTGACACACACACACACACTCCAAGTCTCTGAATCATATATGTACATTACTTATGATCAAGCCTATTGATAGAAAAATATGAATATTGCATCAGATTAAATGATCAAATAGATGTACAACAGCTGACTTCATAGGTGCTGTTATACATTATCGATTATGTAGGTTGAAATTAGATTTTTGAATGTTTTTCAATGAAGAAACTAATTTTGATACTGGATAACAGTCGCATTACATCACGAATTCCTTAAATATGCATTTCATATCACTGACTGAAAGACATTGTGTGACAGTCCTAGACTTAAGCTAAAGATGTCGTTGTAATTCCGAATCTTCAGCAAGTACCAAACACAAGAAACAAGCTGTCTTCAAAAGTGAACAACCACAATCGTTAGAATTTAGTTGGTGGATGGTGACTAGCAGTGGAATCCAGGATGCGCATTTCGTCCTATTTGGGGCTCGTCACTGGATGTACCTGTATTCCCCAGTCAGTGAGTGATGATGTCCCCACCGAGGTTCAAACCCAGTGCTCATAGTTTCAAACGCCAAAGCGTTATCCACTACACCACTTGGGCCACGAGAACCACCTCTTGTGCAATGGGTCATATTAATGATTTAATTGAATTTTAGATTTTCCCATCGATTGATTGGACTGAAGTGCTCGGTCTCAGGTTGACATGTCGGCTTATTCAGCAAATGCTTTGACGATATCTGGGCATTTGATTAGTATTTAATTGGTGGATGGTGGTCCATTGGATAACGCTTTGGCGTTTGAAAAGATGGGCACTGGGTTCAAGCCTCGGTGGGAACATCATCACTGCACAATGCAGGCACATTCAGATGACGAGTTCTTAATAGGACGAAATGCACATCCTACATTCCGCTGCTAGTCACCGTCCACCAATTAAATACTAATTAGATGCCTGTATATCGTCGAAGCATCTGCACAAGAAGCCGACGTGTCAACCTGAGACCGAGCACTTCGGTTCAATCAATCGACGGGAAAATCTAAAATTCAATTCAATACAATCGTTAGAGTTAGACATCACAAACTTAAAATAACTTCTTTGGTGACGAATAGTAAAATGAATATGTATTTCGTCTTATCTACAACTTGTCAGCTGGATGTACTTGTATTCCCATCGGTTGATGACGTACTGACTGAGATTTTAATGCAGCAGACGTCGCTTCAAATGGCAGACCGTTATCCATTTTAAACACACAACTTTGGATCAATAATTTTGGTAATATCCAATTGTACGGTTAAGGAGTCCATATAGTGAAATGAGGCTGATCATTTTGGACCACATACATCACTAGGAAATCACAAACATGAATAGACAGTTACAGATTTGAATTAACCCACATGCATATTTAAATCGAACTTTTCGGCACTAATATCAATTCAGTCATTCTTTCTATGTGGTTCAGAGACTTAGTACGCTGGCGTCACTAAAAGCATTTTCAACAACCTACTGAGGACTTTCATCAAAAGCTGCCTATGCCCTATTTTGAAGATCAGATACTCCTCCAGAAAGAACAAGTACCGAGGAACTCTGACAAAGAACCTATTACCCATTAAATATGCAAAAAATAATGGAGATCGATTGGAGATATTCTGAGGTGATCGCTAAATGGCGTCAGAGTCCATGCCCTCGAGTTGAAGGCGAATGGAAAGCGACTAGCTGGACATTTGAGAATGACATGGGGAAAGTCGTGTGAAATGGAAATAAAAGCACACAGGTAATCGTGGAAACAACTGAAATAGTCTGCAGAGAACAGAATACAGTGGACATATGCCGCTGAAGCTCTATATTCCACCTGAAATCCATGGGACGAATAATAACAATGATAATGTATAAAAACTTAGAAGAGTTAAAATTCTCTCACTAAGGAAATTTAACGTTTATTCTCAAATAATTATGAATTCCTAAGTTTCCTTCAATATCACTCTTTGATGTAAAGTGAAATCCTTTCAATACAAAGAGTATGGATTCATTTATTATTGTTCCCTTGGGTTCCTAGTGGAACATAGGGCTTCAACTACACGTCTCCACTTGCTTCTGTCTTCTGCTGTACTTTTCACCTGCATCCATGTTAGTCCATACTGTTTCTACTCTTCTTCACACGATCTCCTTCATATCACACCTAGACGTCCCACTCGTCGCTTCCCTTTCAGGTTCCACTCGAGCTATGGCCTGACGCGCGATGTCACCCAGCGAGTGGCCTCCTCAGCGAGTGTCCAATCCATCTCCACTTTCTCCTCCATATTTGTTGAGCGATTGGTTCTTGTTTCGTTTGTCTCTTCCCATAGTTTCTTGTTGGTGATTCTTTCCGGCCATCTGATCTTCAGTATAGAGCCAGCGAAGACAGTTGTTGATAAAGGTCTGCACTAGCCTGTTGGAAATATTCTTTGTGACCCACTGGCCAAGTTTCTGATCCATCCGTATAGAAGAACTGACTGACTTGACGTCTGTATTGAAAATCCGAATTTTGTTGTTGATGCTGAGTTGAGTGACGAAGATTTCCAGATTGGTTGTTTCAGGTTGATGAATGTGTTTCTTGCCCTCCCGATTCTCGATTTGACATCCTCGTCCGTTCCATGTGCCTGTAGTTGCGACAATGCTCCATACATAAGTGAATGAAGTAAGCTCTTTCAAATCCCTCCTGTTGATGGTGATTGACGCTGGATGTTGCTGCTGCTGTTGTTATTGTTGGTTGGTTATTTTCATAACCTCCGTCATGTCTATGTTCACCTGGAGTCCTGTCTTCTCTGGCTGCTTCTTCGACCAGTTTGTCGGTTTTTGCTTGTAAGTCTTCGATTTTGTGTGACATCAAACATAAATCATCCGCAAAATCCAGGTCTTCTAGGTTCTTCACGTCGGTCCAGGATATCCCTGTCTTCTCGTTTCCCACTGTCTGACGCATAATCCAGTCCAGTCCACCACAATTAGGAATATCACTGGTGATAATAAGCACCCTTGTCTGACTCCTGTGTTTACTCCAAACGCCTCACTGAGTTTATCGTTGTGGATCAGTTGACATGTGCCGTTGTTGTACAGCTGTTGAATAAGGTTGATGAATATTTGGGGTACGCCATAGTACTCGAGTAGTTTCTAAATTACTTCGCGGTCAACGCTATCGAAGGCCTTCTCAAAGTCTATAAAGAGTATGGATACACTTCGCTAATAACTCATGACAAACATCCAATAACAAGATCCAGTTTTTAGGCATGGTATCGTATTAACTACTTTCAGTAAAGCCGATTACCCATATTTTTAAACCTGATAGTTATAATTCGACTTATAATATGAACGGAACAACATGGTGATCATTTAGTGTCATAACGGTTGTTTAAACGTCTGATAATTTCACTTACGTAATTTTTTCCCATAAATCAGTGGTTCGGCAGGAGAATACTTGCCAACCACGCCTCATGTAGTCCCACGTTCGATCATCTACTGAAGCACTCTTAAATCTCGTTAAGCCCAGTAAAGAGGGGAGCTTGGGTGTGAGGCTAGCAAACTGAAGCTGAAGGCTTACAGTCAAGCATCCACGCCATTTGGCAAGCCGTCGTGTTACGTTCGTTCGTTCATTCATGCACGATCCCTAGCTAGTTAAGCAATCAACCTCGCACTACGATTTGGTCCCGAAATATACTTCGTAATCTGGACGATCAATTCTGTTGTTTTGCTTTGCCTTTGGTCTACGCAGAAGGAATACTACAGAAGTAGTTGTGGGTATTAGATTTTGCGTTAGTATCCTTCGTACTATCTGTGAACGTCAACACCTTCAGCCTCTAAAGTCCCATTGTTCCACTAGGAACGCCAAAAAAGGAATGAAATAAATAAAATTGTAAAAAATATCTACCTGTTCAATGGACGTTGCATTCGATTGAACAAATTCAAGAGCACTACATCCTGCCTTAAAATCTAATTATTTTACTTTTAAGATTTTGTAAAAAAAAAAATAACAAACAAACAACATTGTTATCCCGGAAGTCATCATTGAAAAGTGCGCTACACTGTGAGCGTGATATTTTACATAACACATAACACATACACAACTGTTTATTAGATTTTATTTGTTTATATTATTGACAATATTAGTTATCAGTGAGATAGGTGGTATTATTATATATTTGATTTTGATAAGTCTAATTGTCACTTGATAGTAACATCAACCATAACTTATTACCTATTCGATAAACACCTGTTATACTAGTTAAATGTTTGATCACAGATTGATATCAGTTAGAGAATCATTGAAAACTAGCTAAGAAGTACTGGATTAGGAGTTTTCGGCAGTACACACCTACCAAGCTTCGAATCCAAGACGTTCCGGTTACAAGGCAAGCTTGTAGACTACTCAGACGCTGCAACCCGATTCAATGGCCAGTACATGAATTCTAATTTCTACCTATTCGTGGTTTTAGCACATCCACCAGCCAGTGACATCGGGGAGTATTTGTCCTCACACCCGATCTGGTGAACCCCACTGGTCATGAACTCCAGGCAACTTCGTCCTGTAACCCAGCCAGCAGTCACTAGTGAACGCCAAGTTTCTCAACCATACAGAAGAACTGACCGACTTAACATTCGTGTTGAAAATCCAAATTTTGTTCTTTATGCTGGTTGCAGAAGATTTCCAAACTGATTTCAAATTGATGAAGGTGTGTCTTGCCTTTCCGATTCTGGCTGATTTTCACATCCTCAACCGTGCTGTCGCCTGTAGTTGAAAGGACGCTGCCTAGATAGGTGAAGGAAGTAATCTCTTTCATACTTCTCACATTGATGGTGATTGACGCTACTTGTTGCTGCTGGATGGTTGGTTATTTTCATCACCTTCGTCTTCTCTATGCTTACTTGAAGTCCTGTCCTTACTGCTTCTTGTTTGTTGCCAGTTTGTTAGCTTTCGCCTGTAAGTCTTCGAGTCTGTGTGACACTAGACATAAATCTTCCACGAAATCCAGGTCTTCCAGTGTCTATTTTTAGTCCAGCATATTCCTTTCTTCTGGCTACCCACAGTTGGACGCAGAATCCAGTCCACCACAATTGGGAATATTGTCGGTGATGGCAGACATGCAGCTTTGTCTTACTCCTGTCTCCGCTTCAAAGGCTTCACAGAGTTTTCTGTTGTGAATCAATTGACATGTAGCATTGTCCGTATAGGTGTTGAATGAGGTTGATAGAGATTTGGGTCACTGCACTCCATAGTGTTGAAGTAGTTTCCAAATGACTTCAAGGTTAATACTGTCAAATGCCTTTTCAAATTCTATGAAGTTAAGGTAGAGTTTTGACTGGTCTGTTCGATATGATGATGCATAGAGTTGCAATTTGATCAGCACATGAGTGGCCTTTCCTGAATCCAGCTTGTTCTAGTTGTAATTTTGCATCCAGAGCACCTTTTATTCAACTCAGGATGACGCGACTTTGTATTTTTCTTGGCGTGGACAGGAGCCAGTGTATCGTGGAACCGCCTTTTGTCTTTCTTAACACTCTTCTTTATTTCTTTATTTAGTGTGATGTACATTGAACTATGCCTCTCCTTCTCTTAGCCATCTCTACATTGGTTCATCTTCTGTTTCACCATCCCTCCTCTCTTCTATGAGCTTCCAGGTGTTCTTTGAGAGCCATTCCTTGTCTTGTCTCTACTTTCTTTCAAAGACGGTTGCATACATTTCCTTGAACATTACCTTCAGTGAGTTTCAATGTTCTTTCACTCAGGTTACCTCTGTTATGCTAATTAATGTCTCCGACTTTGCTCTGATGATTGCAGCGAGTGTGTTCTTCTTGCTTTCTTCCTTTGGTTTCTGAGCGTTGAACTTGAATTGTGGTCTCTCTCCAGTTGCTTTCAAGGCTTTCAGCTTGACCTGGAAGGTTCCTCACACTAGATAATGGTCTGAGCTCACATCTACTTCCCTTCTCGACTTTGTGTCCAGCAGACTGGTTACGTCTCAATTTTCTCGAGCAGCATTCAGATGAAGTTTGTCTAGCTTTCAGTGTGTCCGTCAGTGGAAATCCATATAGCCTTGTGTATATCCTTGTGTTTGTACACGCTGCCATTAATCAGCGAATCACTGAAGGCGCAGATGTCTGTTGCTTCTTCTGCCAGTTTGTTGGTTTTCGCCTGTAAGCATTCGAGTTTACGTGACGATGCATCACCTTAAAACGAGTCAGGTTAGCTATGCATTGTACATTAGACAAATAGCAGGTAATGAATTTACTAGTGTATTTTTACGAAAACAAATAGTGGAGTTCACAAACTCGGTGTTATGGAGGCAATTATTCACTGATCAAATAATAATAATAATTTATATTTCATATAAACAGGTAAGTTTACATGAAATGCATGCCATTTTTACAGGCACGATCAATTATGTTACGAATTACAATTGCGAATTAGCATACATTATCACTTTTTTAAAAAGTTCAAATTGTTGAATTATATTGTACAAGCAATCGGAACAGATTCTTATTATTGTAAATTTGTAAATCTTTCACGGAGGTCTCCATCGAAGTTGAGCGAGACAACCCAAACTTCGTTCCATTTCCTGATAATGATAGTAATGGCCCATCGATAAACAAAATATATATTTGTTGAGTACTGTGACCCCACGTGCTTGAACGCTATTTCAGGAAGAGGAGAAAATCCTGCACAGCTACAAAGTGGTATAAAATGCAATCATGAATAATACATTATTGGAAGTATATTTACAAGAAAAATACAAGAATAAGCTATACAGTACTTGATATGATAGTGCACATTTGCAATGTATGATGCTAACCATATTGGTCTTACCATAGAAAACGATGACGTTTTCTATGAAAATAAAGTTATTCTCAAACATGAGTGCTGTTGTTATGTTTTTTTATTTACCATCAGAGCAACCGAACTTTATGCGAGAGAAGAGTGTGAATGAGAAAAAAGAAAAACAAAAGAGTAAATTTCAGCTTTACTAAAGGCCTAGGAAGTTGAGATAAAATAGAGTATAATAGTAGTTAGGTAGAAGGATTATCGTGAAGTATATAAGTGACATTTCAGAGAGAAGTGGCTAGAAGGATTAGAACCTGTTCGATATGGTGACCTGTAGGATGTCTGGCGAACTTGTATATGGTCCATGGGATAGCATCTTGACAAGAAACTGAGCAGGCTTGTAGATGTTAGGAGCGAAAGCATTATTTTTTTTTACAAGCTAAAACTGTACAGTCATTATAGTTTTAGTTTTTTAAATTTTTTTTTAAAGTCTAATTTTTTAAAACTTTTTTATACATTCAGTATCTAGATGAGATGGTGAAGTAATATCATTTCATAAATTGGCAGAAGTTTGAAACCGTTGTTGTATTTTGACCCAGTTACTGCATAGTACTGTAATGTTATCAAAACTACACTTTCCAGGTATTCTTCTATTGTAGACTCGTCAGGGAACACTTCTGAAGAATCTCTACCAAAAACACTAAACAACTGTCTAGTACCAATTATCTTTCCTCTAGATACGTTGAGATATGAAAAAAATTAACCACTGAAACTTTCCACCTGTGGAGAAAATTTGTAGCGCAGGTAGATGATACTGAATTAGTTATATTCTCTGAGCTGGTGGATTTAATTGTGAAGCCTTCGTCGTCCCCCTTCCAGACAACATCTTCACCTCAGGTTTTAGTATAAAATGAACTCATTTAAATTCTCAATTAATGATGTAATTGTATCTCCTGAAAACCTCCTTTGTCGTGACTGGTTGTTAATTTACATCTCTATTGATCATTTTTATTGATTGACTTGGAATTTGAACTCTCTTGTCACATGATTTACATTTTATTAGCTGTTAGATAGGTCCGGTCTATAGTAATGTGTTTATTAATAGCTGGCTGAATCATTTGAGTACCAGGATTCTAGAAATTCCCTGGCATTACTTTTGGAGTTTTGTCTATTTAATACTTCTGCAGTCTCCCAATCATCAAATTGGTGTCCACAATTATCGATATCAAGACTGCCTATTATCGCCAATGATTTTGCTGATTGCGGTAGACTGGATAATGCGACAAACAGCAGGCAATGAGGAAACAGGCATGAAATGGACTCACACAAAGAACTTGGAGGATCTGGACTTCGCCGATGATATATGTCTGATTTCCCACAAACTGGAAGATATGCGAGTGTAAAGCAACAAGCTGGCAGAAGAAGCATCAGAGATAGGACTTCAGGTGGACATAGAGAAGACAGAGGTGATGAAGATTCCTGGGCAGGAACAACAACAACAGCAACAACAACAACAGACAACAATCAACATAAATGGAAGGAGCCTGTAAGAAATAACTTCCTTTACCTACCAACCTGGAAGCATCGTTTCAAGTATAGGTGGACGGAACTGACGAGGATATCAAAGCAAGAATCGGGAAAGCAAGACAAGCTTTCACTGCTCTCAAGTCTGTGTGGAGATCAACACTCAGAGTTCAGCATCAAAAATAAGATCCGGATTTTCAACTCCAATGTGAAGTCATTGCTACCTACTATACGGATCAGAGACTTGCACTGCGCGTCATAAAGAGCACCTCAAACAAACTACAGACCTTCATCAACAGTTGTCTTAGCTCAACACTCAAGATCAGATGGCCGGCCAGAGTTGATCAGCAACAGAGATCTCTGAGAGAGAACCAACACAGCAGGAACCGATTGTGCAACAAATAGGCAGGAAGAAATGGAGGTGGATTGGCCATACTCTGAGGAAACAAACCATCAAGTGACATCACTAGACAAGCCATTACTCGAGTGGAACTCGAAAGGGAAGCGGCGAGTTGGTCGTCAGTGCGAGGGTGTGGTCACTTGGAGGAGGTCATGTGAAGAGGAGATGAAAGCATGTGGGTGGGCAGACTTGGAGCCAGGTGAAAACGTTAGCAGAGAACAGAACGCAAGGGAGACGCACGGCTGAATCCCTGTGTTCCTCTAGGAATTAAAGGAAACAATAATAATAATAATTTACAATTACACAATAAAATGTCAGTTACAGACATCTTCAACAACAATGTGGATCAATAGAATAGAATAGAATCGAAGTTCATTGGTGGGTGGTTGCTAGCCTCTTGTCAAATTGGGCTTACTACTGGTCAGCGAGGTATAGGAGGGTATCGCCTGGGGATGGAGCCCTGGACCAAATGCATGGTTGGTTAATATTCTTCTGGTGAACCAACGATGCCTCAGTATTACGTAACACTTTGCTTTTTTCATTAAAAATCACATTGTGGTGGTGTGATACAGACAATGTCTTTCAACGGAATAAGATTCCCACATATTCCCATAGTTCAATGCTGCAGTAGCAACAGAATACAGTATATCTATTGGAACATTCTATTTCAGGTCGTTTAATGTACACCGAAATCACACACTCAGTGATTGGTTAAAGAATATAAACTGTTTTCGATGTGGTTGTGTTCTCTGAGCTGGTTAGCTAATTTGCGAAACTTTCATCACCTTACTAGGTGACATCTTCAGCGCATACTTCAATTTGAAGTGAGCTTTTAGATTTCTCCACGAGTTTATTAATCATCTCTCCCGGTGACCTTGGACGTGATTGGTTGTCTCATGTCCAAGGTCACCGGGAGAGATGATTAATAAACTCGTGGAGAAATCTAAAAGCTCACTTCAAATTGAAGTATGCGCTGAAGATGTCACCTAGTAGGGTGATGAAAGCTTCGCAAATTAGCTATCCAGCTCAGAGAATACAACCGCATCAAAATCATCCACCTGAGCTACAAATCTTCTCCATCATATCTAATATAAACTGTAGATATATAAACAGCGGTTTGATCAATGAAAATAGACCTTGCCTCCCGTGTCTTGCCTTCTGTTGTTACAACATAACACAATGATTAGTCTGAATGTGACTCCTTAACAATCTGTTCACAGTATTCATTATTAATTTGAGTAATTCAAACAGTTTAAAAAAATATTATTATTCTTTACACCTCACCTGTTTGTCATCAGTCTAACATTTTCTCTGTCTTCTTTTTTGACTTAATAGGTATTACTAGTCTTTTATTTATGGTTGACAGTAGTGTGTTGTTTAACTATCGCAATTTTTTGGAGGATTTCATCATGAGCTGTCATCATCGGTTAGAGAACCATTGGAAAACCACCACTGGAGTACTGGACAGCCAGCTGTTTCGTCAGCCTAGTTTGGGACTGGCTCATCGGTAAGTACCCACCGACTGGGTTCGAACCCAGGACCTTCTGGTTATAAGGTGAGCTCGTAGACCATTTAGCCACTGTAACCCAATCTAATGTACACCGTATGAATTCCAACTTCTGCCAATTCACGATATAAAGCGACTGGCATTAACCAATGCCATCATCCGACATCGGATGAAGAGTCCCAATTTAGGACGCAAAAGTTATCCAAAACTCACTGCAGGTTTTCCATCGGTTCTCTAGCTGATGTTAGCTCATGATGAAATTCTCCAACCAATCAAACAAAATCCCTACAGAACCAATACTTGAAATATTGCAAATTTTAATTGAGTGAATTCGAGCTCAAGCTCTGTGTGTGAAGTGGTTGCTTAACAAACCATCAAGTGACATCACTAGACAAGCCATTGCTCGAGTGGAACCCGAAAGGGAAGCGGCGAGTTGGTCGTCAGTGCAAGGGTGAAGTGTCATGGGGGAGGTCATGTGAAGAGGAGATGAAAGCATGTGGGTGGGCAGACTTGGAGCCAGGTGAAACGTTAGCAGAGAACCGAACGGAATGGAAACGCATGGCTGAAGCCCTATGTTCGTCTAGAAATTAAAGGAAACAATAATAATAATAAATTACACTGAAAATTATTTCTACGGTATAATTTCAGGCGTCAGTGGTACAACGGTAGAATGTTTGCTAACCATGCATGTGGCCTCTGGTTCGATCCCAAGCCTCATGACCAACTTTCTCTCTTTCCCAGTCTTATTACTGGCTTAGCGAGGTAATGGAGGAGTGTGTCGGTCAGCGATCGAACCCCGGAACACATGGGTGGTTGGCGAGCATTCTACCACTGTGCCACAGACGCAACGGTATGTTGTTACATGAGGTCATCTCGGACAATAGATTACTTTTGAGGAGTCTAAATGATATCAGGAGACTTCTAATGAATTTTCCTGAGGTACATGAATTACTTGTACTATGTAGAAAGCTATGCATATATTTACTTTCCATCGTGGAGTTAAGCAATATGAGAACAAATAGCTTTCAAAACATGATGCACTTATCATATATCATCGCAGAATATCTTCCTTTGATAAAAATACACAGTAATAGAGTTTTATTTACTTACTGCTAACGTTTCGCTCAATACTCAAGATCAGATAGCCAGAAAAGATCAGCAATAGGGATCTCTGGGAGCAAACCAACCAGGAACCGACTGTGCAACAAATAAGCAGGAATAAATGGAGGTGGATTGGCCATTCTCCGAGAAAACCATCAAGTGAGTGACACTGTTAACTGCATCCGCCTACGCAAAGTCTGCTGTGGTCGGTTTTGAATCAATCTTTGTTCACATTTTCTCACGAAAAATCTTGGGAACGTAAATATTGACGTAAATTACTGTCTACCAATTTGGCTAGTAGACAGCTCTCACCACAACACCACACGTCAAGCCATTGCTCTAGTGGAACCCGAATGGGAAGCGGCAAGTTGGTCGTCAGTGTGAGGGTGACTTGTAGGAGGTGATGTGAAGAGGAGATGAAAGCATGTGGGTGGGCAGACTTGGAGCCAAGTGAAGACTCTAGAAGAGAACTGAACGCAATGGAGACGCGCGGCTGAAGCCCTATATTCCTCTAGGAATTAAAGGAAACAATAATAATAATTATCCATATGCATTGGTATAAAAGAATATATGTCATGTCTTTGTACAGCCGTAACATCAACAACAAGATAACATCAAAGACCACATGAAAATTAATTCTACCATATATAAAAGATATCTCTGAATTAACAGCTAGAATATTGAGACCGTTTGAAATAAATATAGCACACAAGCCAATACAATCACTTCATTTTGTATTGTGCAAACCGAAAGATCCAACAGAAAAGAGAAGATAAAATTAATGCTGTTTACAAAATAAACTGTGTGAACTGCAATAAACATTACATCGGCCAAAGTGGGAGTGCCCTTCGAATTCGAATCCAAGAACACAAATTGGCTTTAAAAAGACATGATATATATCCTTTAATATCGATGCATACAGACAATTATGGACACCAATTTCATTGGGATAATGTAGAAATTTTAAATAGAGGAAACACTGAAAGTAATGCCAGGGAATTCCTAGAATCCTGGTTCTCAAATTAATCAGCCAGTGATTAATAAATACATCACTATAGACCGAATTTACCTACCAGCTAATAAAATGTAAATCACATGACAAGAGAGTTCAAATTCCAAGTCAATCAATAAAAGTGATCAATAGAGATGTAAATTAACAACCAGTCACGACAAAGGAGGTTGTCAGGAGATACAGTTACATCATTCATTGAGAATTTAAATGAGTTCATTTTATACTAAAACCTGAGCTGAAGATGTTGTCTAGAAGGGGGACGACGAAAGCTTCACAATTAAATCGATCAGCTCAGAGAACACAACTAATTCAACTTTCTAGCTGTATCTAGAAAATCAGATTTTGAGTTATTTTTCCCCACTGGACTACTACAATATTTTGCATCAATAATAAAGGTGTGAAATACTTTTGTTTTTGTACTTTTTACCTATCTGTGTGTTATTAATAGATAAGTCGGTCAATTTGTTAGCTTATCTTTTCACAGTAATCATAAACTAAAATGAATTTGTCATGGCAACCATTTTAATTCCACTTCCTGTTTAGTTGGCTAATCACACTTCAGGTAACATTTGCTTTTATGAAACGATAATAGAAAAAAAAAAGCTGTGAGATGGATACTGAATGAAAATTCAATTCAGTCACTTATATAAGGAGAAACGATGAGGAATGCTATGATGTATTTACCGATAATCAATACTGATGAAGGCAAGATGAATTCATAAACACGATAAACTAAGTAGGTATTCCTTGATTTGTACGAGACCTTAGCCAATTCCATGCGTCTGGTCCTTTGTTTCATACAAATTGAATTCTACCAGTCAAATATGGAATCTTGCCATCATACTATGTGGATCGCCATTACATTGCACTCTGAATTGCTGTTATTAGATATTGGCAGGAAGTCCGCAGGATGCCCTGGACCTAAGTTTCCTGACTGTTGGCACTCATCAGTATGGCATATCTGAAATATTCAAAGATATCATTACCATCCTCACCTCCCCACCGAGATTCGAACCTGAGTCACCCAGTGCTGCAGTCACAGATGTTACCACTGAGATATTAGGGCTAACAACTGACCTCCTGTAGGACAATAATGTACACTTTGACTGGATACTAGGTGGTAACTAATGTTATATATTTAGTCCTTGGTGTTTGAGCTGGCTGAGTTCTATCAGTCCCTGACTGTGGGTGTCACTGGGTCACTTGTGTTCGAATCGCAAAAGGGATATGAATCCCTTGAAGATTAAGGATACGCCTTACTGACGAGTGCCAAGAAGCACCGAAACCCAGGTCTAACCTTTCCTCTAACCATCTGAGTTAGTTTTCGGATGAGTCAATTTTCATATATTTGTCTTGATATGAAGATAGAGATTTGAATTGTACAACTGCTCCGTGAACCGCTTACTTACATCCCTATCCAAGTGTCTCACTGCACCCTGGATTCTCATTTTAACTTCTCTGCAATCAAATAATAGTCTCTTATGAATTTCAATGGACGTATGAAGCTAGTCCATGTCGGAAGAAATACTACCATCTTTAAATGGTTTGTAACTACCGGGAATCCAAGTATTTTAATCTGAATGCAGGGAAAAAAAATCAACGAAACCACTTCATTTTGATCCACACGATATATATAGTTCCCCAATGATATTCCTAATTGTGATGGACTGGATTATGCGTCAGACAGTGAAAAACGAGAGGACAGAGATATCCTGGACCGACGTGAAGAACCTAGAAGACCTGGATTTCGAGCGTGGATGATTTATGTTTGATGTCACACAAAATCGAAGACTTACAAGCGAAAACCGACAAACTGGTCGAAGAAGCAGCCAGAGTAGACAGGACTCCAGGTGAACATAGACAAGACGGAGGTTATGAAAATAACCAACCAACAACAACAACAACAGCAACAGCAACATCCAGCGCCAATCATCATCAACGGGAGGGATTTGAAAGAGGTTACTTCATTCACTTCACTGATCTAGGGAGCATTGTCTCAACTACAGGAGGAATGGACGAGGATGTCAAATCGAGCGAGAATCGGGAAGGCGAGAAACACATTCATCAACCTGAAACCAATCTGGAAATCTTCGTCACTCAGCATCAACAACAAAATGATTCGGATTTTCAATACAAACGTCAAGTCAGTCAGTTCTTCTATACGGATGGATCAGAAACTTGGCGGGTCACAAAGAATATTTCCAACAGCCTGTTGCAAACCTTTATCAACAACAGCTGTCTTCGTTCTATACTGAAGATCAGATGGCCAGAAAGAATCACCAACAAGAAACTATGGGAACAAACAAAACAAGAACCAATCGCCCAACAAGTATGCAGGAGAAAGTTGAGATGGATTGGACACTTGCTGAGGAGGCCGCTGGGTGACATCGCGCGTCAGGCCAGTGCTCGAGTGGAACCCGAAATGGAAGCGGCGAGTGGGACATCCAAGGGTGACATGGAGGAGATCGTGTGAAGAGGAACTGAAACAGTATGGACTAACATGTATGCAGGTGAAAAGTACAGCAGAAGACAGAAGCAAGTGGAGACGTGTAGTTGAAGCCCTATGTTCCACTAGGAACCCAAGGGAACAATAGTAATAATAATAATAGTTAGACAGACTTCTGTGGGTCCCTCATAGACAAATCAAATTTTATCAATGTTAAAACACGGTTTAATGTGATACAATTTGTAGTACTACTGAAGAGAATTAATGTTTTTCTTGAATTTTATTCCTTTAAGTTCCGAGTGGAACATAGAGGTTCAAGACAGAGCTATGAAGTCTCACTAGCACTGGTTTTATTCCCCACAGGGGTGGGGTTGCCATCCTCATGCTCATCTCTCTCTTTCCTGGCGTTACTACCAGCTTACAGAGGTTAAACATTTCGTCAACCAGGGATCGAACCTCGGACCACGTGGTTGGCGAGCGCTCTACCTCTGAACCACCCCCAACAATACCATCAGACGACTAATTAGTCTGATGGTTTCTCAGGTAAAAGACTAAAATATGTCCTGTGCAATAGAATTAATTCAACAAACACAACAGTAAAGTATTTTAGAATTAAGAAGAACATTCCTATCAGAATAAGATCAAAATTCTGTCCACAAGAATCAAAATCAATAGAGAACCGATGGAAAACCTGCAGTGAGTTTTGGATAACTTTTGCGTCCTAAATTGGGACTCTTCATCCGATGTCGGATGATGGCATTGGTTAATGCCAGTCGCTTTATATCGTGAATTGGCAGAAGTTGGAATTCATACGGTGTACATTAGATTGGGTTACAGTGGCTAAATGGTCTACGAGCTCACCTTATAACCAGAAGGTCCTGGGTTCGAACCCAGTCGGTGGGTACTTACCGATGAGCCAGTCCCAAACTAGGCTGACGAAACAGCTGGCTGTCCAGTACTCCAGTGGTGGTTTTCCAATGGTTCTCTAACCGATGATGACAGCTCATGATGAAATCCTCCAAAAAATTGCGATAGTTAAACAACACACTACTGTCAACCATAAATAAAAGACTAGTAATACCTATTAAGTCAAAAAGAAGACAGAGAAAATGTTAGACTGATGACAAACAGGTGAGGTGTAAAGAATAATAATATTTTTTTAAACTGTTTGAATTACTCAAATTAATAATGAATACTGTAAACAGATTGTTAAGGAGTCACATTCAGACTAATCATTGTGTTATGTTGTAACAACAGAAGGCAAGACACGGGAGGCAAGGTCTATTTTCATTGATCAAACCGCTGTTTATATATCTACAGTTTATATTAGATATGATGGAGAAGATTTGTAGCTCAGGTGGATGATTTTGATGCGGTTGTATTCTCTGAGCTGGATAGCTAATTTGCGAAACTTTCATCACCTTACTAGGTGACATCTTCAGCGCATACTTCAATTTGAAGTGAGCTTTTAGATTTCTCCACGAGTTTATTAATCATCTCTCCCGGTGACCTTGGACATGACCTTGGACAACCAATCACGTCCAAGGTCACCGGGAGAGATGATTAATAAACTCGTGGAGAAATCTAAAAGCTCACTTCAAATTGAAGTATGCGCTGAAGATGTCACCTAGTAAGGTGATGAAAGTTTCGCAAATTAGCTAACCAGCTCAGAGAACACAACCACATCGAAAACAGTTTATATTCTTTAACCAATCACTGAGTGTGTGATTTCGGTGTACATTAAACGACCTGAAATAGAATGTTCCAATAGATATACTGTATTCTGTTGCTACTGCAGCATTGAACTATGGGAATATGTGGGAATCTTATTCCGTTGAAAGACATTGTCTGTATCACACCACCACAATGTGATTTTTAATGAAAAAAGCAAAGTGTTACGTAATACTGAGGCATCGTTGGTTCACCAGAAGAATATTAACCAACCATGCATTTGGTCCAGGGCTCCATCCCCAGGCGATACCCTCCTATACCTCGCTGACCAGTAGTAAGCCCAATTTGACAAGAGGCTAGCAACCCCCCACCAATGAACTTCGATTCTATTCTATTCTATTGATCCACATTGTTGTTGAAGATGTCTGTAACTGACATTTTATTGTGTAATTGTAAATTATTATTATTATTGTTTCCTTTAATTCCTAGAGGAACACAGGGATTCAGCCGTGCGTCTCCCTTGCGTTCTGTTCTCTGCTAACGTTTTCACCTGGCTCCAAGTATGCCCACCCACATGCTTTCTTCTCCTCTTCACATGACCTCCTCCAAGTGACCACACCCTCGCACTGACGACCAACTCGCCGCTTCCCTTTCGAGTTCCACTCGAGCAATGGCTTGTCTAGTGATGTCACTTGATGGTTTGTTTCCTCAGAGTATGGCCAATCCATCTCCATTTCTTCCTGCCTATTTGTTGCACAATCGGTTCCTACTGTGTTGGTTCGCTCATTGCCAGAGATCTCTGTTGCTGATCATTTCTGGCCATCTGATCTTGAGTATTGAGTGAAGACAGCTGTTAATGAAGGTCTGTAGTTTGTTTGAGATGCTCTTTATGACGCGCAGTGCAAGTCTCTGATCCGTATAGTAGGTAGCAATGACTTCACATTGGAGTTGAAAATCCGGATCTTATTTTTGATGCTGAACGCTGAGTGTTGATCTCCACACAGACTTGAGAGCAGTGAAAGCTTGTCTTGCTTTCCCGATTCTTGCTTTGATATCCTCATCAGTTCCGTCCACCTGTAGTTGACACGATGCTTCCCGGTTAGGTAGGTAAAAGAGGTTGTTTCTTTCAGGTTCCTCCCATTTCTGCTGATCGTTGTCTGTTGTTGTTGTTGTTCTTGTCCATGAATCTTCATTATCTCTGTTTTCTCTTTGTTCACCTGAAGTCCTATCTTTGATGCTTCTTCTATCTCCAACTTGTTGCTTTTCGCTTGCATATCTTCCAATTTGTGGGAAATTAGACATATATCATCGGCGAAGTCCAGATCCTCCAAGTCCTTTTTTGTGTGAGTCCATTTTATGACTGTTTCTTCATTGGCCGCTGTTTGTCGCATTATCCAATCTACTGCAATCAGGAAAATCATTGGCGATAGTAGGCAGCCTTGTCTTACTCCTGTGTAATTGAAAAGCCTCATGAGAATTCACCGAAAATACTTATTTGCTTATTAAATTGAATATGAAAGTTCATTCTGATATACATGAAATTAAGTTAAGTTGTCAGTTAATGAAATAACAGAAATTATCAGAAATAAACTTCAGGTGTGTGTGTGGGGGAGGTGGGGTGTAATCATTTTCGCCTTTACAGCTTTTCGCTAGTTTGTATCAATCGGTAAGTTAGACGCGAAGTTTGAAAATGTAGCTCGATTTTTGCCTTGAATATGTGCAAAGATGTATAACGGTGAATTTCATTCCAGGGCTACTGTGAAGATACATCTGACAAAAAAGTTGTGCGTATGTGCTTTTCGTATGAAGCTGATTAGATTGCAAGGCATGTCGATAATAATAATTTGAAATCGCCACTCACTAGTACATTTTCCTTAGTGAAATTACTAACCAGCTCAGAGAACACTTTTAATTGCAAATCATCCACCTGAGCTACAAATCTTCTCTATTATTTCAAAATTACTACTTAATTGGGAGACATTGTACTCAGTAGTAAAAAGCAATATGTAGACAAATACTTATGACATTCGACTATATTTATCAATTTATATGTACTTCTGAAAGCAGATATATTTAAAGGATAAGAAGGGATGGACATTTAGGCACTTAATAAACTTCTTGTGAGGGGTTTGATTGAAAGAAAATATTATAATTTAAACAATGATGTACAAATTAGAAGTGTATTCATCATGAGAATGGGAGAAAAAAAGTATAATCCCATTTTAATTAACAATACTTACCTGGGGTACAAATTCACTCAACAGTTTCATCGTTTAGCCGATACATAACTATTTTCGTTGGCATATTTCATGAGCAAAAGGCTCTCGGTGGGTTTGTTCCCAGAGTTTCTTGGTTCTAAATCTTTCTGCCCATCTGATCTTCAGTATGGAGATAGAGAAGTATGCAGATGTTGATAAAAGTCTTCACTGGAGTTGTTACGAAGGCGTTTTTTGTGATGCGCAGTGCAAGTTTATGACTCATGTAGAAGAAGTGATTGACTTGACAATCGCGTTGAAAATCTGAATGTTGTTGTTTATGCTGGGTGCAGAAGATGTCCAAATTGATTTCAGAGTGGTGAAGGTCTGTCCCGTCTTTCCGATTCTAGATGCTCTTCATATCCTCATCTGTGCAGTTTTCTTGTGGTTGTTAATATGGTTTTAAGCGATAAATTGTACTCAAAACGTCAGCAATATTATTAGTATTATTATTGTTTCATTTAATTCCTAGAGGAACATAGGGCTTCAGCCGTGCGTCTCCATTGCGTTCAGTTCTCTTCTAGAGTCTTCACTTGGCTCCAAGTCTGCCCACCCACATGCTTTCATCTCCTCTTCACATCACCTCCTACAAGTCACCCTCACACTGACGACCAACTTGCCGCTTCCCATTCGGGTTCCACTAGAGCAATGGCCTGACGTGTGGTGTTGTGGTGAGAGCTGTCTACTAGCCAAATTGGTAGACAGTAATTTACGTCAATATTTACGTTCCCAAGATTTTTCGTGAGAAAATGTGAACAAAGATTGATTCAAAACCGACCACAGCAGACTTTGCGTAGGCGGATGCAGTTAACAGTGTCACTCACTTGATGGTTTTCTCGGAGAATGGCCAATCCACCTCCATTTATTCCTGCTTATTTGTTGCACAGTCGGTTCCTGGTTGGTTTGCTCCCAGAGATCCCTATTGCTGATCTTTTCTGGCTATCTGATCTTGAGTATTGAGCGAAACGTTAGCAGTAAGTAAATAAAACTCTATTACTGTGTATTTTTATCAAAGGAAGATATTCTGCGATGATATATGATAAGTGCATCATGTTTTGAAAGCTATTTGTTCTCATATTGCTTAACTCCACGATGGAAAGTAAATATATGCATTGCTTTCTACATAGTACAAGTAATTCATGTACCTCAGGAAAATTCATTAGAAGTCTCCTGATATCATTTAAACTCCTCAAAAGTAATCTATTGTCCGAGATGACCTCATGTAACAACATACCGTTGCGTCTGTGGCACAGTGGTAGAATGCTCGCCAACCACCCATGTGTTCCGGGGTTCGATCGCTGACCGACACACTCCTCCATTACCTCGCTAAGCCAGTAATAAGACTGGGAAAGAGAGAAAGTTGGTCATGAGGCTAGCAACCCCTTCCCATACAAATTAATACCACTGCTACCAAAAATTCAAGCTGGCTCTAGCTTGAAGCCTTATGTTCCACTGGGAAAATAAAGGAATAAAAAAACATACCTAGATCATTTCAAATCAGTAGAAGGAGCATACACTGTAATGTATGCAAAGCTTTGTTATCGATGACATACAAATGAAAAACAAGCATGATCTCAATAAAACAAAGTAGCGTTCAAACTACATTATTACTGTTATTCCCTTAGGTTGCGAGTGGAACATGGTGCTTCAACAGAACGTTTCCATTTCATCCTGTTTTCTGTAGTCCTCATTTAGTGGGTTCCTCTATTGTCTATACCCTGTGGTTGTCTGCTAACACGATCTTTTCTATGCCATCCTCAGATCCCTGTCCAGCTAGTCGTTTCCCACTTGATCTCCACTCATGGGTCTGCCTTACCCGCGATGTCAGCCAACGGTCTTATAAGCTTGTGTCCTATCCATCCATATTTCCTTCGGATTATTTGTTGAGCAACAGAATCGTAGTTAGTTCATTGCCACAGCTCCATTTCGCTCATCCTTCTGACCAGCTGGCCATCTGATCTTCATTATGGACAGGAGTCAAGTGATCGTAAAAGTCTGCAGTTGGATGTTGGAAATGCTTTTAGTGATATACATGCGGCAAGTCTGTGAACCCATATAGAAGCACTGATTGACTTGACATTCGTGCCTCTAGTTGGAACGATGTTGTCTAGATAACTGAAAGAGGTAACCTACCTCATATCTTCCCGTTAATAGTGATTGGTGTTCATTTTTACTGATTGTTGGTTATCTTTATTCCTTCCGTCTTCTCTATGTTCACTTGAAGTCCTTTCCTTGCTGCTTCGTCTGACAACTTTCTAATATTCGCCTACGGGTCTTTGAATTTCTGTGACATTAGACATAAATCATCCGGAAAACCCAGATCTTTTAGTGTCTTCTTATTGGTTCAACTTACTGCTGTCTTCTCGCTCCTCACAGTCTGTCGCATAATCCAGTCCACAATTGTCATTCGACTCACATCATGTGTAATACTGATAAATTATTAAAAGCGCTATAAATAGCCTTCTTGTTTCTCCATGTATTGGTGTGAATATCAACGATGGTGATATTAGTGTAGTACGCAGTTAGAGTAGAAGGGAAATTATTAAGTGAACTTTTACAGTGACTGGAATATTTATCTTTTCAAATAATCCAATAGTATAGAAAGCCTTAATGTAAAAGGAATAATTTATGAAATGAAATAAATTTAGATGTTTATTACACTGTTTGGAGGTCAACAGCACTCAGCATCAAAAATAAGGTCCGGATTTTCAACTCCACTGTGAAGTCAGTCAGTGCTACTATACGGATCAGAGACTTGCACTGCGCGTCATAAAGAGCATCTCAAACAAACTACAGACCTTCATTAACAGTTGTCTTCGCTCAATACTCAAGATCAGATGGCCAGCCAGAAAAGATCAGCAACAGGGATCTCTGGCAATGAGCGAACCAACACAGCAGGAACCTATTGTGAAACAAATAGGCAGGAAGAAATGGAGATGGATTGGCCATACTCTGAGGAAACAAACCATCAAGTGACATCACTAGACAAGCCATTGCTCGAGTGGAACCCGACCGAATGGGAAGCGGCGAGTTGGTCGTCAGTGCGAGGGTGTGGTGACTTGGAGGAGGTCATGTGAAGAGGAGATGAAAGCATGTGGGCAGACTTGGAGCCAGGTGAAGACTCTAGCAGAGAACCGAACGCAATGGAGACGCACGGCTGAAGCCCTATGTTCCTCTAGGAATTAAAGGAAATAATAATAATAAATTACACTGAAAAGTATTTCTACGATATAATTTCAGGCGTCAGTGGAACAGCTGTAGAATGTTTGCCAACGATGCAATTGGTCCGGGGGTTCAATCTCCGGCCGACGCACTCGTTAACCTCGCTAAGCTGGTTATAAGATCGGTAAAGAGGAAAGGTTAGGCGTGAGGCTAGCAACCCCATCCTGTAAAAATAAACACGACTGCTATTGGAACTTCAGGCCTCTAGCCTGAAGCCCCATATTCCCCTGGGGACGTAAAGGAATAAAGAAAACTGCGTAATTTCACTATAATGACGATAATGAGGCATTCGACAACAGCATAACATTAGAATTAACTACATAATGGAATTTTATTTGATATAACTCACATTGATACAGATATTAGCACTGTTTTATACATCATTTGAAATGAATACTACTCAAATTCTACTGTTACATTCAAATCTGATTAGTAGTCAATTATTTGATAAGGATCTATGCGAACAGTATCAAGCTTACAGGTTTCAAAAAGATGGAAACAAAAAAAACAACAAAACAAACAACATCCGCAACAACAGCAGACTGACACGGGTTGTACTGAAGTCGGTCGGATCAGTGATAATCATACTCATGATGACCACATGTTTTCCTCAATATTAATCATCTGATATATATACATTTTTTTGTCATCAGTTTGTATCAAAACCATATGATCTTGTTATTTGATTAGGTGAAAAAAAACGCACAAATAAACAACATGCACAGCATTTTATGATATTTGTTACTTTCTTAAGAACCATGAGTGTTCCTATTTTTCGATCTGAGCTCATTTTGTTAAAAAAAAAACCGGCTTAGAGGGTATTTCTATTTCTATTTGAGTATAAGTAATAAAAAACTTGGGCACTGTGGTAGAGTATAACTCCATTATGGGTAAGATTTTAGTGTGATAACATCACACATAGTGGGTTATACAGTAATATTTACTGATGACAACGTCTCGAGCACAAATTATTACTGCTCGTTAATCACATCAAGGCAATACTCACACAACTTCCTTGCTTCCTTCATATACATGAGTAAACATTGATGATTAGACATTTGAATAAAATCAATATAAGATAAAGTACATTCGGGAATATCAATATTAGTGTTATCAATCAAGTACAATAAGATGGGAAATAACATGTTTTCATAGTAAAATAAATAAATAACTTGTTAGAATGTTATAATGTGAATTGAATTGAATACATTGTAACATTATTTATTATCCTCCTCTGATTCGACTGACTGGTGGTAATAATATCTTCCACACATATCTCTGGTATTTGCGTTGAGTCACTTCTCTTGCATGTGTTGTGTTGTGTGTAGACTCGATGAACCAAGCGGGATTCAGTAATCAATCTCTCTCTGTCTCCACCTACCTATATTACTCTTTAGAATTTGGACTCTGTCTTACCCAACCCTATTGTGTGTTGTGTTAACGCATGCAGTGCAATGTAGTGCTGAGCTTTTTTTCTTTAAATTACTCATCTTCGTGGGATCAATCATTCTAACCTCAGCTAAATTCTTATGTTCTGACAGTCAATCTCACTACTCCTCATCTACTAGTCTGACTCACCTATTTAGTTGACCTCACTCACAGTCATTGTAAGGTATTTTTAAATTATATTATTTCGTTTAATTGGGTTCACCGACAGGGTAGTTTAGCCTATAGAGTTTGTTCTACCTGAGTGAGTTTGTAGGTTTGAATGTCAGTCACTCTAATTTTTGCTTTATTGAGAATCCTATGTATTTGAGTAGATTTCTGAAGTGGACCTTTTATCTATTCCATGTGAATTATTTTCGCCCTATGGGTTTATTTTATTAGCGTGAGGCTTAGCTCCTAGTGGAGCTAAGTATATAGACCATACCAGCAGGATACTGTCTAGATGAGCACAAAAACATCTCCTAATATGGATGTCGAAAGAAGAAATTAGACGAACCAGTCGTTCAGTTCTTGAGCACCTTGCTCTTACAAATCATTTCGCATCAATGGAAAATCTTTTGAAAGTGATATGTAAGGTAAGGCTAAGTTGTCCAAAAGGTTTTCGGCTATATCTTTCGTTCACAGCGGAAGCTCTTGTTACACATAAGGAAGAAACTTGAACTGTGTATTCAAAAGCGGTTTAACCAGTCCCTTTATGTCACAATGGCCTTCAACTTTCTTTTCTTTAACTCGTACAGTAACTTCGTATGTAGTGCATATTGATTTAACCGTTAATACTCTTGGTAGTTTGCGCTAACGAACTTCTAATCACTATTAGCAACAATGACGACACACTACCACCAAACAAGAAGAGAAGAAAAACCTTTGATCTGGAGAGCTTTTACTGTGTCAAATCAATAGCATAAAGGGTTAACAACAATTGCGTATAAAATATGCTTTAAATAACCTTGACAGGCATTAATCCCATTGATAAGTTTAAACAATCAACAACCAATAGGATTCCAAGGTCATGAGTGTTAGTGCGAGGGGATAATACAAACATTAATGTACTGTTAAGATATATGTGGTGTCTTAGAAAAGTTAGGTCTGTATAACACATATTCATTTAGCTTTTGTCTTCGTCTTATCTCTTCCTTTCAAACTCCTAGCTTAATTTTCTGTGTATAATATGAGCTTAAAGATATTTTCTCGATTGCCAGTATATAGTTTAAACTCTCTCATACAATATACTATAGCGTCAAGTGGACACTATGCCATCTGCCTCTTAATTCCCAGAAGGATTTTGATCAATCCGCCTCATGGTGCGCTACCATTAAGACAAAGTCTATGGATCATGTGCATCTGGTCTGTAGTGTCAAGTTACTTATCCGTTTCTGACAAAACTAGTCGATCGAATCCTTTATGGATAAGATTTTATTTTGATAAATCACACAGTGTTGTACAGTTATATTAACTGATGGCGTTTGGAGCACAAACTACTGCTTATAATCATATGTTTGGTAATATAACTGTACAACACTATGTGATTTATCAAAATAAAATCTTATCCATAATGGAGTTATACTCTACCACAGTGCCCAAGTTTTTTACTTATAGTCGATCGAATGTAGACAATGCTGCCGCTGCTGTTGTGACAAGGCGATTTCAAACACCATCCAAGCTAATATACTAACCATTGCTATCAGATATCGTATTGGTGTCAACATTCCTATACAGAAGCATAGACATCCTGGCTTACATCAAATATATAACTGATTAACTATTAGTGCCATGGTTAGTTACTTTCTTTTCCAGTCACATGAGGCATGAGGATGTAGCTGAGGTATTCAAATACAGGATTTCATCGTGAATCGACATCGGTTAGATAACCATTGGAAGGCCCGGGAGAACTGGACAGCTGTTTTGTCCTAACCTGGGACTCTTCGTCAGGATACACCCACCAGAACTCGAAACCAAGGCCTTCAGGTTACAGTGCAAACTGTTCAAAGTTGAAACAAGCAATAAAGGTTAATAAAGCAGGATTCAATGAATTCATGAAATTTCGGTAGAACTCGTCAGCTGAATACTCTACATACACGGATATATATACTTTTGAAATTACATTGGGAGATATAAGACTGATAAGCAAACAAACTACATTGAATTAGTCATGCAGAAAGACAGGTGCGAATGTTTTCCAGGTCATGTTCAAATAGATAAGGGGAGAGAGAGTATGAGAGATCAAAATTAAGATAAATTGCATTACGGTTCAATTACATCACTTAGATAAACAATTAGACATTAGAGAATATAACAAGAATTGCAAACAGAGTAATATCAAAAGTAGTAATAATAATAATAGTGTTGAAGTGAGTTAAGATAATCCTACTGATAAAGGATAGTTTTAAATGAATCAAGAATAGTAATAATAATAAGAGGTAGAATAATAAGTAAAACGTATTACCATGGTAGATTCAGAGTGACGACCATCTCCTTTTGTACACAGAGACCTGGTTTATAAACTCGAATTGCACAAGCCTCTGCAATTGCAAGCATCTTCTTGTTTCTTTGTTTGCCGACAATAGTGAATGACTTGACAGCGCGCCAGTATCATGTCCATAGTCCACAAGATGTTTTGTTATTGAGGATTTTGGCACTTTGCACTCAGCTGTTTTCAACCATTTTGGCAAATGCTCCATCATGCGAGTAGACAATCGCCTTTCCGTACGACCTATGTATTTGCTTTCACAAACACACTCAAACTGATATACGCAGTTTGAAGTGTCGAGGATTGGCGACTGGTCTTTCCCAGATTGTTGAAGCACTCGCTTAGTGGTGTTAAGGAAAACAAGTTTTGCAGCATAATAAGTTCTCTTGATGGCTTTGTTGAGTCTTCGTTTGACTACTTCCTGTACATCATCTCCTTTGAATGGCAAACTGATATAGACAACTTTCTTCGGCACTGTTCGGATTGTTTTTGCAGAGGCTATTTTCTTTAGAGTATTTATTAATAAATAATGCTATTCCAAAAGTACTTTAACATTAGAACTTCTCAGGATATCCATTCTTAAATAAAATATCCTTCAGAGATTTTATTTCATGCTCAGTAGTACTGTCAGAACAAATTTTTTCAAAGTTGAATGTGAACGAGTGAAAGCATTCAGTATGGAGAAATGTCTGACTGACTTAAGATGTGGGCTTACTGGTTAATCCTTTTATTTAAATACTGAAAATAGTAGCTATTGTAACTATGATAATAGTGATAAAGTTGTGTTCACTCTCACCGTTACTTCACACACATAACACTAAACCACTTTTCGCTCGAATAGTGTTTTCATACGGAGAAAAATACAGAAGACTGACTAGGAAGCTGAAGATTTATTCGCCCATGCAGAAGGCAATAGCACAAGAAATTACAATCATTTATAAAATTATTTTATATATATGCAATAAAGTACTAGTTAACATTCACTTATAGAAATATACTGACCTGAAATTTAATCTAATTTATGCTGAAATGTTTAGTTTACAGGTCACATAAAAGGTGAATCATTATCTATCTCCTCCGGCGAAGATCAACATTGGCATCCCAGGTGTGCGAACACTCCAGTGACCTTGAACGCATGCTAGTCGTTGGCTTACGGCACCTGTCATTATCAAAGCTAAAATATCAATGGTATTCACCAACTAGTAAGTGAATTTCACCCAGATTACGTTTTTAAGTACTTCTTATTAGCTCACTAGGGTTAGGATTAGGGTTAAGGTAAGTATTGGGGTTGGGGTTAAGTCAGGGTCAGAATTAGGTTTAGGGTTAGACCTACGGTTAGAATAAGGGTTGTAATTAGGGTTAGGATTAAGGTTAGGGCTGCGATTGGTTACAGATTTAGAGTTGATGTCATTTATTTTAATTTGCTTTATTATTCACACTTTCTTGGTAAGTAGTCGTTGATCCTCTTAATGGAAACCACAGTAATTCAAACGGGCGCTTTGGGGAGGACTGTACAACAAGATAAGAGAGATAAACGATTCACAAAAACAGCTCATCTTCAGTCATCTCGGTGAATACATGCACAGAAACTAGTCAAACTTAGTAACTGATACTCCTCACTATAACTTGGACACATTTTTAAGTATGTCAGAAAAAGATACCCTGTTTGATGTGTTTTCATGCATTTTATAGCAAGTGTACGTCATTTTTCATGCAAAAATGCCTCATTTATATGATTGATCGGCTCAAGGACACTCGTGCGTTGGCATTCCTTTAGACGCTATTGTTGAACTTTGCCTCTCCTCCCATCCTAACAGTGACATACGTATATATTCATTCTCATTCTATAGATGTTAAGTCAATGAAATTTGATCATATTGGAAGAAAACAGTCAGTCACCAGCTGAAGGCACACCGACAGTCTATGAAATTTATCACACTTAGACTGAACACAGACGTAACTCTAAACTATAGCAGCCCAAACCGAAACTACCTAACGAACGGACAAATGACCTTGAGCAACCAATCAGGTGACTCCGTATTATCCAGACGTACTTGTGGATGCTATACACCTTTCGCATTGCAAATTCGCTCCAGATCTTGTTTTTGATTACTGTTTGGAGAACGGACTGATAGGAAGGTCGTAAAATTGCCAATGTGGAGGTGTCATGTATATACAAGGATACACTAGGTGCATTGATGGGTTTGTTTACAGGTGCAGTGAGTGCCGAACCAGAAAATCAGTTCGAGAAGGTATGTCGTCCATTTTTATGTTTACAGATTCCTTAGGTACTTTTTTTGCAAAGTCTAAATTACGTCTAACGAAAATTTTAATGATGTGTCATAACTGGGTGCTTAAAAGACCAGTAACAGCAACAGCATAGGAATCAGAAAATTCAGAACTTTCTGTAGTACAATGGTGCCAATACTTCAGAGACATAGCATCGTGGAAAATGAACAGGCTGACTCAAGTACTTGGCGGAGTTGGCGTCATTGTTCACATGGGTGAGACGGTGTTGGTAAAAAGGAAATATAATCGAGGGAGATTAAGTGCAAATCAACAGTGGGTGTTGGGCATATATGACACCACCCTCCACAAAGGATACATTGAGGCGATCCGTAATCACAGTGCAGACGTCTTATTGCCTATTATCCAGCGCTTAGTGCTTCCTGGGACGATTACTCATACAGATTAATGGAGTAGTTATAGTCAGTTATCAAATCTGGGCTACATTCATCAAGTCGTCAACCATACAAATGGTTTCATGAATCCTTTCGATGGAACTCACACTGATTCCATCGAAAGCTTTTGGAGTCACCTCAAAAAACGGATCAGATCCGTGAATGGATCAAGAAATGCAATGATATACAGTTATCTCGATGAGTTTATGTACAGGACTTGGTTTAACATAAGTATCAAGACTCCTATGAGAAATTTGGAGGTTTTTTTAGAACATATACGAGAACGTTATCCTTTGTAACTATTTTTTTAACATTGCATTACTTTTATATAAACGATTTATTAAAATTATGCGCCTTTTGATTGGTCAAAGTTGTCGTTGTCAAGGTCATTTGTCCGTTCGCTAGGTAGTTTCGGTTTGGGCTGCTATGGTTTAGAGTTACCAGGGTGTTTCAATAAGATCCAAGATTGTCATGTTGTAACAGCAGAAGGCAAGACATGGAAGCAAAGGTAGAAGTCAGAATTCATGAGTTGGCCATTGAATCGGGTCCCAGTGGCTGAGTAATGGTATACGAGCTTGCCTTGTAACCAGAAGGTCCTGGGTCCGAACTCTGGTAGTGGGTACATACTGGCGATGATTCCGAAACTAGGCTGATGAAACAGCTGTCCAGTACTCCTTGGTGGTTTCCAGTGGTTCTATAACTGATATCAATCCGTGATGAACTCGTAAAAACAAAACTAATCTTTACAAACCAACTATACAAATGTATATTCACAAGTGATCAAACCTCTGTTTATAAATATACAGTTTATATTCGTTAACCAATCACTGAGCGTGTGATTTTGGTTTACATCAAACGACATGAAATAGAATGTTCAAATATACATAGTATTTCATACATTTATTCCCCTTAATGAATTTGAACAAAGCAAGAACTATAGTTTTAGCAGAATAAAGTGGTACCATCTTTTATTTCGTTGCCATCTTGTCAACTGCTTACAGGGCAAAGACATTATTAAATGTATCTACAATTTTCTTGAAAAGATATTGAAGAGCAATGGGTACCCTCAAAGTTTCATCAACAAGTATGGAAGATCTGAAGTCACAAATGTAAAACAAATCACAGTGGGAAAAAGCCAATCTACATTCAGCTTGATTATAAAGGTGGAAACATTGCAGCGATGATCAACAGAAGACTGAGTACATCACTAGCCATAGCCTATCCTGCCACTAAGCTTGTCCCTGTCTATCGAACAACTTGCTCTTTGATGCAATCGAGAAGTGATAGATATCATTCTCATGTTAACTCCAGCTGTATATACAAATTTACATGTATCTGCGGGAGCAGTTACATTGGAAGAACAGAAAGAAGTGCATATCTACAGATTTTCTGAACATGTACCAAAATGCTTATGTCTAAAGGGAAAAAATGCTTTAAACAGTGCCATCGACAGGCATCTCCTTGACACGGGTCATGAGGTGGACGTCGAAAAGTCGTTCAAAATTATCAATAAGGAAAAGAGCTCAATTCTCCTCAAGTTTGCTGAAGCCATTTCCATCAAGCGCCTGAAACCTGATTTATGCGTTCAGAAAGAAGCGGTTATCAGTCTTTCTTTGCCCTGGTAACTGGATATTTTCATCTCTCTTTCATCTGAATGCGAAATGCTGAAAAGTTTTCATTGTGTATGATTATTATTGTTCGGAATAGTGTTTAATATTACATATATATATGTATATATTATTACTGTATGCATATATTGATCGATTGATTTTTGTTTAAAATGAACTCTGTGCAAGTATGTTAAAATTGTTTTTGTAGATATATTTAATAATGTCTTTGCCCTGTAAGCAGCTGACGAGAAGGCAACGAAATAAAAGATGGTACCATTTTATTCTGCTAAAACTGTAGTTCTTGTTTTGTTCAAATACATAGTATTCTTTTGTTAATGCAGTATATAACCGTGGAAATGTATTCTGTCTCTAACATCAAATGGAATGTTCAAATAGAGATGCATCGTATTCTGTTGCTACTGTAGTACTGACCTGTGGGAATATGTGGGAATCATATTCCGTTGGAACACACTGTCTGTATCACACCACCACAATGCGACCACAAAGGGTAAAGTTAAGGCATGACAAATAAAGTATGATAAATAAAGTATCAACCCCTGATTGACACACGACACCGGGTAGATCTGCTGGAATCATTCAAAATAATTAACAGACAAAGTACCTGAAATCTTCTCAGGTTTGCTGAAGCTATAGCAATGAAACGATTGAAGCCTGACTTATGTGTCCAAAAAGAATTTGTTGTTGGACTTCAATTACCCTAGTGACTCACATCTTAGTAACTCTTTGTTTTCTAATTTTGTTAACTTATCTTTTCACTCCCCCCCCTTTATTTTTCGCTTGACTCTCTGAAGAGATAGTTTTTCTTGATCTTCTGAGTTCTGCTCAATGTATTACATCATAAACTTCTAATCTGACCTCATGTGCACCGAAATTTTAAAATTTTGATCTTCTCTTATCTAATTACGTAGCTATTACTAATTTTCTTTTGTTACCACGCCAACAACACAACTGTTAATTAATTAATTTTTCAAGAAACTTCTCTCTAACAGGATATATACATGTATATGTCGTGAGACTTTAAACACCCTGTAAATCGCAGCGCCTTATTTTACTATGACGCTCTGACAATATGCTTGCTAATGGACAAAAGTTTGTTAAAATTGTACACTTTTTATTTTTATTTTATTAAAGAATTCAGGTTGTACGCAGCTGATGAGAACCAACGAAGTAAAATGGATTCAGATTATTCTGCGCCAATGTTTCTTCTTTCTTTGTTCAAAGTATAAATAAACGGGCGTTGATACAACTGATCTTGATTCAAACCTTTTAGGATATTTAACCATTTGTTTCTGTTGTAGTCATATCGATCGAAGCTAGATGTCTAAGTTGTATGAAACTGAACTACTTAATAGTAATAGTAATATTGAGCCAAATATTGATAATGTCTATCTACTACTTTGTCTATTTGGCTGCCTCATTGTTTGTCCGACTGACTGAAATAACTAAACGATGAGGTTAAAATTACACTGTAACACATGGATGAATCGTTACATATATCAACCTACCTTGGTTGATTATTCTGTGATGACAGCTGTCTGCAAGCTGAAAATGGTAGACAGCAATTTACGTGAATGTTTACGTCCCAAATCGGGATCATGAGAAAAAACAATAACAAAGCTTAACCAATCAGAGTAGACTTAACGTGTGTAAATACGATTCGCAGATATATGGCTTAACTCTCTAAGAAACGGTCACAAGCAGTACAGAATAATCTTCAGCAAGAGAACAACCAATCAGAAGACGTTGCTTCTCCACTGACAATAATGTACATAAAAATCTATAAATATCTGTTGATTTTCTCAATAAACAATCTGTTGCCTGCTCCTTGTCTTCTGTAGTTACAATTCAACTAGTCGGTGATTACTATGAACTCTTTAGTTTTGTTAGCAAATTAACTACTATTCAGCCTTTAGCAGGAAATATTAACTAAACAGGATTATTTTAATATTCAAGTATTGATTTGCAGGAATTTGATTGATTGGGTACAGGATTTCATCATGAGCTGACATTGGTTAGAGAACCATCGGTAAGCCTGCAGGGAGTACTGGACAGCCTGCTGTTTTGTCAGCCTAGTTTGGGACTGGCTCATCAGCAGCACGTACTCACCACCAGAGTTTGAACCCAGGACCTTCTGGTTACAAGGTGAGCTTGTTCTCTAATCGATGTCAGCTCATGATGAAATCCTGTAACCAAGGATTATTTTAAGTTTGATAACGGATCCATATCAGTTAGACAACCAGTAAAAACCAGAAAGAAGTACTGGTCAGCTGTTTCGTCCTAGTTCCGAAAAGTAATCTGATGCTCATTAATGACAGACTATAGGACGAATTTACCTGGAGCTAGAATTAGAAGTCGTCATTCGTCCGGAGTGAGAACAAATACTAGCCAAAGATGACACTGGTTGATTTTTTTCCTTCACGCTCCCCAGTGGAACATAGGACTTCAAGCTAGTGACTTGAAGTTTCTGTAACAGTGTTTATCTTACAGGATGGGGTTGCTAGCTTCATGCCAAACCTTTCCTCTTCACCAGCATTATTTCTGGCTTAGCGAGGTAAAGGAGTGCACCTGTGGCCGGGGATCGAACCCCGGACCATGTGCATGGTCGGCGAGCGTCCTAACTGCTATGACACCGACGCACACCCACTAGCTGGTGATCGAGCTAAATTCACTAATTTATAAAAGCTAGATGTCCTAGCCATTGGATTAGGTCCGAATGTGTGAATAGTCTACTAGCTTACCTTGTAACTGGAAGGTCGAAGTTTCGAACGCCAGTTGGTGCATACTTCCGATAGGTCCCAAACTAGGCAGACGAAACAGCTGTCCAGTGCCCCTTAGCTGGCTTTCAATTGTTGTTCTCAATTCAATACCAATCCTTGATCAAACTTGATTACTGTAATCATATCAAAAGTGTTACATTCGGTTGTTTTATCGATTTTTTTTTGTTGTATTATGCGCAAAAACCCATTGAAATTACTTTTATCCCCACCTTTTTGTTACTATTAGATCACCCATGATCATCTTAAAGTCAATTAATTTTACAGTTCAACATCGCCTAGACTAATTAGTTGATTAAATTATTGAAAAATAAAAGTTAAAATATTCTTCTCTCACTTAAACCGGCTTATTTTTAACTAACAAATTTCATCCTTGCAACAATTTGAATGATTACAAACAAAATGAGACTAAATTCTACACTTTTCCTTCGATAATGAATGTATTGTTGTTTTCTTTTTTAAATAATAATAATAATAGTGCAAAGTTGTATAAAAAGATTAGCGAACTGTAAACTTGAAATTAGTATACTTTTAGGCAAAAGTAATCTGTTAAAAGTATTAGAGAGAAAAAGCAGATAAGGGAATAAATAAAACAATCACATATGTTCCATTTTGGAGAAAAGTTTATTTTGATAAAGTCACACACACAGTGTGTTGTTATGCAGTAATATTTACTGATGACCATGTTTCGAGCAGAAATTATCGCCACTCACGATTATATCAAGGCATTATTCTTCTAACTTCCTTGCATCTAACAAACCGACCAATAGCACGAAGTAGTACAACAACAAACCTAAACGATGAAATGAAACAGATAGAAGAGGCGTTGTGCGTCGGTGGCATAGCGGTTAGGACGCTCGTCAACCATGCACATGGTCCGGGGTTCGATCTCCGGCCGACGCATTCCTTTACCTCGCTAAGCCAGAAATAATGCTGGTGAAGAGGAAAGGTTGGGCATGAGGCTAGCAACCCCATCCTTTAAAAACAGACAATGCAGCAGAAACTTCAAGCCTCCAGCTTGAAGCCCTATGTTCCACTGGGGAACGTGAAGGAATAAAAAAAAGAGGCGTTGGTATCAAATTACTATCCTATAAAATTCATTAGGAAGTTCAGAAAACGTCGAAAGGAAAATAAAAATAGTGGTGAATCTAATAATGATAACATAGATAAGAAAGAATATAAGGTATCTACTGTTATACCATATAAGGAGTGGACATCTGAGGCCTTACATAGAATACTCAATAAAGAAAGAATTAGGGTGATATTCAAACCTACAAACTCACTCAGGTAACACAAGCTCACTAGGCTAAAGGTTTCTGTCGGTGGACACAAACAAAATAATATAATTTACAAAATACCATGCAGTCATTGTGAGTGAGTTCAACTACATAGGTGAGTCAGACTAGTAGATGAGGAGCAGTGAGATTGACTGTCAGAACATAAGAATTTAGCCAAGGTTAGAATGATTGATCCCATGAAGATGAGTAATTTAGAGAAAAAAGCTCAGGACTACATTGCACTGCATGCATGGGTGGGAAGGAGTCGAAATTCTAAAAAGTTATATAGGTAGGTGGAGACAGAGAGAGATTGATTACTGAATCCCGCCTTGTTCATCGAGTCTACACACAACACAACGCATGCAGCAGAAATGACTCAATGCAAATACCAGAGATATGTGTGGAAGATATTATTACCACCAGTCAAATCAGAAGATAATAAATAATGTTAAAATGTATTCAATTCAATTCACATTATAACATTCTGACAAGTTATTTATTTATTTTACTAGGAAAACATGTTATTTCCCATCCTATTGTGCTTGATTGGTAACACTAATATTGATATTTCCGAATGTACTTTATATTACATTGATTTTATTCAAATGTCTAATCCTCAGTTTTAACTCATGTATATAAATGAAGCAAGAAAGTTGTGTAATTCCTTGATGTGATTATGAGGAGCAGTGATAATTTGTGTTCGAAACGTGGTCATCAGTAAATATTTCTGTATAACACACTGTGTGTGATTTTATCAAAATGAAATCTTATCCATAATGGAGTTATACCCTACCACAATGCCCAAGTTTTATCCTTATATCAGTCGCATATGTTATGCAATATTTTCTTATTATTTTTGTCTTTGAAAATTCAGCACCAAAGGTGCTTAAGAAGTGCAGCTGTCGACAGGATTTGAAACAAAATGATAGATGTTAGTAAGGCACGTTATATTTGGTAAACAGATACTGTATATTTGTACAAAGTCACTATGTATGGAGTTTCTGATATGCCTTATGTTTACCTTTGCTATTAATATTAGCTATTCTATTTCTAACCGGTGCCTAGGATTTTTTTATCTATTAAATGGTCTCATTTCGATTACTCATCACATGTAAGTAGCTCGAAGAAAGTTATCTAGACAAAAACCATTAGAACTGAGGCTTTTAAAGTTCCCGGTATGCATCACTTTGTGGTTTCAGTTTTAAATGGAATTATTGATATAAGTATGAAACTTGGGCACTGTGGTACAGTATAACTGCATTATGGATACGATTTTTATTTTGATAAATCACACAGTGCCATATAGTAATACTTACTTATGACCACGTTTCGAGCACAATCTATTACTCATAATCATATGACTGATATGGGGCATACTTTAATGTATTTGTAATTCTATCCAATAAGTAGGATGTACTGCATATTGTTTAGAAGAACTAGTTCAGTTCAGGTCAACTGAATGCGTTGTTGATTGTTTCACTAGAATTCGTTATTTTCCTTGTACTTTAACAATCTAAAGCTCTCCTTTACCGACCTTCGCCATATTACACTTGTAACTGATCAATATTTTTTTATTCCATTACGTTCGCAGTGGAACATAGAGCTTCAAGCTAGAGCTTTGAAGTTTCGGTAGCGGCGGTGTTAATTTTTACGGGATGGGATTGCTAGCCACATGCCCAACCTCCCTTCTTTACTGCCTTAACGAGGTAGATGAATGCGTCGGCCGAGGATTGAACCCCGAACCACCTGCGTAGTTGGCGAGCATTCTACCGCTGTACCCCTGACTCAGGGTCATTATTATAGGTGTTATAAATACCTTTACGCGTTACATTATCATCCAATGGTGAGACGATCGGAGATTGACTTGTTTCAGATGACCATTATCCATGTTTGATGTCACACAAAATTGAAGACTTACAAGCGAAAACCGACAAACTGGTCGAAGAAGCAGCAAAGACAGGACTCAAGGTGAACACAGACAAGACGGAGGTTATGAAAATAACCAACCAACAACAACAACAACAACAGCAGCAACATCCAGTGCCAATCACCATCAACCGAAGGGATTTGAAGCAGGTTACTTCATTCACTTGTCTACGGAGCATTGTCTCAACTACAGACAGGAGGAACGGACGAGGATGTCAAATCGAGAATCGGGAAGGCGAGAAACACATTCATCAACCTGAAACCAATCTGGAAATCTTCGTCACTCAACTCAGCATCAGCATCGGATTTTCAATACAAACGTCAAGTCAGTCAGTTCTTCTATACGGATGGATCAGAAGCTTGGCGGGTCACAAAGAATATTTCCAACAGCCTGTTGCAAACCTTTATCAACAACTGTCTTCGCTGGCTCTATACTGGAGATCAGATGGACGGAAAGAACAAGAACCAACAAGAAACTATGGGAACAAACAAAACAGGAACCAGTCGCCCAACAAATATGCAGGAGAAAGTGGAGATGGATTGGACACTCGCTCGCTGAGGAGGCCGCTGGGTGACATCGCGCGTCAGGCCAGTGCTCGAGTGGAACCCGAAAGGGAAGCGGCGAGTGGTTCGTCAGTGCAAGGGTGACATGGAGGAGATCGTGTGAAGAGGAGTTGAAACAGTATGGACTTACATGGATGCAGGTGAAAAGTACAGCAGAAGACAGAAGCAAGTGGAGACGTGTAGTTGAAGCCCTATGTTCCACTAGGAACCCAAGAGGACAATAATAATAATTATTATTATCCACGATCAGACTAACAGGGGAAAATGAATCTGATACTCACTTATGACTGAATACAGAATGAAGTTGCCAGGAGTTCTAGAGAAAACTTGTGACCACTGAGGTCCACCAAGGTACATGTCATGACAAATATTCGTCGATGGTGCTATATATCGTGAACTGACAGAAGCTGGGAATGATGATTAACTCAATTACCGCGGAAAAACATTTAGTGGTCGACGAAGGTCCTGAGTTCGATCCCTGATAGGTGCATACTGCTGATGAGTCTGAAACTAGGACTAAGCAGCTGTCCAGTACTTCCTGGCTTTCCATGGTTCTCTAACTGCTAACAATCCGTGTACCGGGAAAATTGTCTGGAAAATCCCACCTCCACGATCCAATCACACAATATTTAGACTCATTTCGACGTTTCACTCAACTTTGTAATTATCATCGATTCTTCTCCTAGACTGTATATCACTGTTGTTCTGACATTCGTATTTCACAGGTTGATTTCATCATTATTGTTTGTCTTTCTCCCTGTTTGTTCTCGAATTTTGATGCTTCTCTTTGTCGTCGTCGTGTGATGAGACATTGATAATGAGTTGTTTTACTACTAAATCATGGTCGTTCTAATCTTAGACTGTCTGAAGGAAATGTTTGATGTGTAATTCTTATGAACAGAGATTTTGACACCACCTTGTTCGAAATATTCTTCTTGATATTAGATAGTTGGAGGCAATCGGCAGGAAGCATGGTCTGATCTAGGTTTCGTGCTAGTTGACACTCGTCAGCAAGGCGTATCTGCAACCTTGAAGGAACTCATGTCCCTTCTGAAATTCGAACCCGCGTCACCCAGTGAGCTCTGCAGTCAGAGACGTTACCACTGAGCTATTCGGGCTAGCGACTGACCTCCTGTAGGACTGTAGTGAGTATTTTGATTGGACACTAGTAACTAGTGTGAGGTATCTAGTCCTTCTTTGATGCAGACTGAATTCTATCAGTCAGGTATTTACAATGTGGCCACCATTCTAGGTAGCTCGCCATCACGATGCACATTGATTTGATGATATTAGATGGTTGGAGGCAATCGGTAGGAAGCCTTGGACCTAGGTTTCGTGCTAGTTGGCGCTCATCAGCAATTAATTAATCGTTTTTCACATAGACTGAACTCTATAGCTGTCGAACAGAACTGTTGAAATAATTTTGAGATTTTGATGTTATTCTTGTTGAATAGCAAAACGCACACTCACAAACACACACACACATAGATTCCAATCACAAACAGGCCTCTTTTCGGTGTCTTTTGAACGTTTAGTGACTGTGCTTGTCTCAAAGAAGTTTCGGACAGCTACACAGTAGAACGCAAAGATCAGTTCCATCCATTCAAACCTCAACTACTAGGTTTTAGTCTCCTAATAAAGCCCCCAAGTTGGTCATTATGCAAAAACTTGACACCTAAATGATTATTTAATAATTTAACGCTGCTTGAATTAGCACCAAATTACCATAGTAATTTTAGCCTTTAAAATTAGTCATGCGGAAGTCCGCTGTATATTAATCTTAGACCATATTAAAACAACTTAACTGATTATTGATTTTTGTCTGTCAAACATCCATCCTGCTGGGTACTTCTTCTGTTTACTAAGTACAGCTTTAGCTGGGAGTGTGTGTATGTGTGCGTGTGTGTTCATACAATATTATCAGTCTATCGAAATTATTTGAGTCCATAATTTACTCTGGTTAACCATGTGATCACATTTGAGTAGTACTCAACGCACAACCAACCAAATAGCAATAATAATAATAATAGTATAAGTGATAATCATGAGATTGTTGTTTAGCTATGAATATTATCAGATGAGTGACATACGAATGACTAAAAGTGTGTGTGTGTCGGGGGGTGGGTGGCGGGTGAAGGGGCTATGCATTTCTTCGATTTACTAATTGGTGTGTGTGTGAATGTGCGCGCGCGCGCTCTGAAAGAAATGCAGTCATGTGACTACGATAAGGAAACAGAATTATTTACAAAGTAGTTATTTACTGTTTTTAAAAAAACTAAATTGTATCTACTATAAAAGCTTAATTGTATCCATCATAGAACTGCTACTAATAGTAATCACAATTAGTGTAATTACATAATTGTTATTATAACAGTAATTTTATTTGATAAAACACACAGTGATACAGTACTATTCACAATCTGATTGACTGGACTAATTGTTAATTGCGTTATTTAAAAACAATTCTAGAATGGTTACAGGATTTCATCATGAACTGACATCTATTAGAGGACCATTGAAAAACCATCACTGGAGTACTGGACAGCCAGCTGTTTCGTCAGTCTCGTTAGGGACTCTTCAGTAACAACCAGAAGGTTACAAGGCAAGCTAGCTCGTAGACAATTAAGCTATTGGGACTCGCCAGTCCAATGGCCAGCACATGAATTCTAACTTCTGCCAATTCATGATTTATACCGTGACCACTTAGCAATGTCTTCTTTGATGAGTTACTGCCTCACATTCAACCTGCTGTAGCCTACTGGTCATGGCTTCCCAATAGAACCCCAGGTTAACTTCCTGAAGAGTCGAAAACTAGGTTGATGAAACAGCTGTTCAGTACCCTCTAAAGGTTTTCCAATGGTTCTCTAACTGATGTCTGCTCATGATCAAGGACAAGATCCCGCATCTGACCACTTCTATGTGCATATATCAGTTCACCTGCTGCTGTGGAGCCAGGTACATCGGTCGTTCGACGCGCACCCTGTCCAAGAGGATTCAAGAACATTATCATGCATGGTTGCGAAAAGGCAGTAGTGGTGCAATAAGGAGTGCAATAATTGAACATCTGGTTAACACTAATCATTTCATTTCAACAAACGCCTCCTACTTCAAAGTAATCTACAGAGTCAAGAACAACCTATCAAAGGCAATACGGTTCCGCCTTCTTTGTATCGCTGAAGCTCTGACCATTTACATAGAAAAACCGGAGCTATGCATACAAAAGAGGATTACTCAACCACTTCTACTGTCTTTTTTTTTATTTGATTTTTTGATTTTGATGACTTGATTTTGTTTCTTTGCCTGTTTCTTTAATTGATTATAATTCTTGTATTCATTTAGAACTCTTACGTAATTTCGTATTCTCTACTTTGTTCCTATGTGCATCCTGAGTAAAACTCACTCATCAAACTATTCAGATTATTACATAACTTCTTTTAACAACTGTTTGTGACAACTCATCACCTTCTTTACTACCCTAATTTCACTAACACCTAATTTTCTTGACTGATTTTGTATTACGTAGCTCCAATTACCAGTCTTCACCTGCTTAGTTTAAATCACTATAAACAATTGTATTTTTGTTTGACAAACTTAATGTACACATACATACAAAATAACCCACCTATATATTTGCGATTGTACAGCTAAAGAGAAAGATGAATTCGCCGGAAAGAGACTCTTCGCTGATCTACGTGTTTTGTTTTCATCATGATGAAACCCTCCAACCAATCAGACGAAATTTCTACAAAACCAATACTTCAAAAATTCATGAAATTAGTTAAGGAGCTACACACACACACAATAACATTGGCTCAGGTGGTCTAGTGGATAACACTTTGGCGTTTGAAACTACAGCTACTGGGTTCGAGCCTCGGTGGGAACATCACCACTCACTGAGGAATGCAAGTACATCCAGATGACGAGTCTCAAATAGGAGGAAATGCGCATCCCGGATTCCACTGCTAGTCACCATCCATAAAGTAACTTCTAATAGTAATAATAACTTTATTATTCACAATAAGTTTGTACAACATGCACAATTTTCAATGTAGTTTATTGCATAATATCTTCTATTCATCCAGGAGTTTCAAGTAAAACAGCTATCTCCAGTACATCATATGACACAGTGACCTTAGATCTGAAGAATGAAATAATCCCTTCTGGTATTTCCCTTTGGTTCTCCAGAATTGAGCAACAGTAGTTTGTAAACCAATTAAAACTGTGTATGAGTACATTTGGCGATGCATAGACGTAATTGAATGATTTCTAACAACGAGAACTGAAGAAAATAAGATGCATCATCTCGTATTGAAATTCAGGTAGCCTAGTGATTCAAGCAGGTCGACAACAATGTCAATTAGTTGTTTCCATTAACAGAAAGTTTAATTTCGAGGAGATAATGCTCTCAAATTTAATCACGGATTGTAATCATCAAGGCCAAATCATTATGGTTTGAGTACAGAGAACCGATTTCTGCGTTCTACTGTATACACAAACAAAAGTTCCTTTAAAGTTACACAGTGACCAGTAGGGTACAGCAGATCGGGTATGAGGATAAATATTAGCCACTGACGACAATGGATAGTGGTCGCGCTATATCGTGAATTAGAAGAAGTTGGAATTCATGTGATGGACACTGGATCGGGTTGCAGTAGCTTAATGATCTACGAACTTGCTCGCCTTGTAACCAGAAAAGTCTGCGTTCGAACCCCAGCGAATGGTGCATGCTGCTGAAGAGTCCCAAACTAGGCTGACGAAACAGCTGGCTGTTTTCCAATAGTTCTCTAACCGATGTCAGCTCTTGATGAAACCCTGTAACCAGTTATAAAATGTCCCAATGATAGCAAAAGACGGTTATTTACAGTAAAATCCGTGGTTCTATTCAACATCAACACCATTAAATTCTCTAAATCACCTCAACAGTGCTGTTAGACAGCTACAGAGTTCAGTCTGTGTACAAGGCGAGTAATTAGAATCGAGAGGGATATTTCCAACAAGGTAGCATCAAAATCCGTGTCTGCACCCAACACAACGCATGCAACAGAAATAACTCAACGCAAATACCAGAGATGTGGAAGATATTATTACCAGCAGTCAAATCACAGGATAATAAATAATGTTAAAATGTATTTCAATTCATATTATAACATTCTAACAAGTTACTTATTTATTTTACTATGAAAACATGTTATTTCCTATCTGATTGTATTTGATCGATAACACTAATATTATTATTTCGGAATGTATATTATCTTATATTGATTTTATTCAAATGTCTAATCTTCAATTTTACTCATGTATATAAATGAAGGAAGAAAGTTGTGTGAGTGACTTGATATGATTATGAGTGGCAATAGTCTGTGCTCGAAACGTGGTCATCAGTTAATAATACTGTATAACACTGTGTGATTTATCAAAATAAAATCTTATCCCTAAGTGAGTCATACTCTGCCACAGTGCCCAAGTTTTTTATCCTTATATCAATGTACAGAATTAATTCTCTCTTCATATGTAGCAATACTACGACAAATGATGTACTTCAGTTTTTCGCTTTTTCATGTAAATTCTGTATGTAGAGGAAATATTTTGTAACTAAATACTCTGGAAATTTCCGCAATATATTTTACGTCCACATATTGTCTGAAGTAAAGCTTTATTAATAACATAACCCCGTAGAAAACAATCTTCCCATCTATTTGCAAAAGACAATGCTTTACTAGAGTTTCTTTGTTTGTTTTTGTTTTACTATTTTAGTAGACATCTTTCTTCATCCATTGAACAATGAACAGAGCGAAAATGAAAAGCCGAGGATGAGGCGAAGTGTGAATGGCTGGCTGGTTGGATGGATGGGTGGATTAAAAGGAAACAAAGTAACCATTGTTCTGCAGTGATTGTTTGTATCTCCAGCTTTAGTTGTACGTAGGGTTTGTTAGCATGTGTTTCTATGTATGTGTGTGTGAGTGTGAGCGCGCGCAATCAACAATTAACTAACTAGTAATTAATGTAATCTTGTTAACAAGGTGAGGTAAAAATAAAAAAGTAACTTTTTTCTCCATACAAAACAGAAAAAGAAGCAATTATCTCACATAATTTCTTCAGGACATTGTTTGTGTGTGTATTTGTGTGTGTGTGAGTGGTCTGGCTGGGTGAGTGCACTTTTGGGGACATCAAACTGTTTTGCAACATATTCGATGAAAGTTCTTCATATTTATTAAATTAATTGAATTTTATACATCAATAATATGTCTGTGTGTATAATTACATCAAGATAACTGAAAAATAAAATAAGATACAGAGTTTGGTGGATGGTGACTAGTAGTTGAATCCTGGAGGCTTGTTTCGTTCGATTTGGGACTCATCATCAGATGGATGATGTCCCCACTGAGAATTGAGTCGAGTATCCATCTTTTCAAACGTCAAAGTGTTATCCACTAGACCACTTGCGCCACGAGAGCCACTACTTGTGCAACGGATGTCAATTATTATTTATATTTCCTGTTGGTTGATTGAATCGAATTGTTCGATCAGTTTCTATATACCGGTTTCCAGCAACAGGAAATACGATGTTGACTTGAATGAAGCAAATAATAACTTGACCTCATTACACACGAGGTGTCTCTTGTGGTCCAGGTGGTCGATTAGATGACGCTTTATCGTTTGGAAAAGATGTGTTCTAGGTTTGAGTCCCATTGGGAAGACAATCCGTCGCTCACTGGGGAATGTAGATGCATCCAGATGACAAATCCCAAATTATTATTATATTATTGTTCCCTTGGGTTCCTAGTGGAATATAGGGCTTCAACTGCACGTCTCCACTTGCTTCCGTCTTCTGCTGTACTTTTCACTTGCATCCATGTTAGTCCATGCTGTTTCAACTCCTCTTCACACGATCTCCTCCATGTCACCCTTGCACCGACGTCCCACTAGCCGCTTCCCTTTCGGGTTCCACTCGAGCTATGGCCTGACGCGCGATGTCACCCAGCGGCCTCCTCAGCTCAGCGAATGTGCAATCCATCTCCACTTTCTCCTGCATATTTGTTGGGCGATTAGTTTTTGTTTTGTTTGTTCCCATAGTTTCTTGTTGGTGATTCTTTCTGGCCATCTGATCTTCAGTATAGAGCCAGCGAAGACAGTTGTTGATAAAGGTCTGCTCCAGTGCTAGTCATGCCATTCACCAAATTACTTCTAGTTAATCCTCACACATGGTTGAAGTGTCCGCACTTGGAGCCGACAAACTGACAGAGGCCGAACATTCCCGTCCAATCAATCAACGAGGAAATCAAAAATTGAATTTAAAATAAATAAGTTGTAGAGTCTGTAGGGGACCGTTTAGCGAGCTCAATGACATAACAAGTATGCGAATAAAAATCCAAGTTAATGAGATGATAGTGTAACAATATATTATCAAAAACAGAGTAATGAGTTATATTAATTAAAAGGTTACTTGGATATACAGTTAAAGTCCACTACTACAAATTATTAATATAATCCACAGAAGTGTTCACTGCTGGAATCGTGTCTACTGGTAGAAGCTGTGTACCGGTTGTAGAGTTGTCTTCGGATGAGGATAAGAGGTTCCTGCAATAAATCCAAAGTATACAACACGGCCATGAGTGGAACAAGTAGACAGTGTAGACCAGTGAGAAGGCGAATCGACCAACAGTACACCGTATTTTAGATTGTACTCGGAGGTTATCTGTATTTCAACATGAATTGTTTTAAACAAAAGTCATGTACAATGTCTCTAATTTCAACATCCAACAAAAAAGGTGTGCATTCATATTGTTACGGACTCCACAAGTCTCCTTGTGGAACAATGAATCTCAGGCCTGAAGCCCTGAAGTTTCAGTAGCTGTGATGATGCTTCTGTTTTTTTAAGGTGTGGGTATGCTAGCCTCACGCCTAACCACCCATTCCCTCTTTCCCAGGCTTACCAGTGACTGTCAAACTGGAGGAGATTTAGGCGGGCGTCTGTTGGCCAGGTATCGAACCGTGGACCACCTTCATGATTGGCAAGTATTCTACCATTGAACCCCTGAAGCACATGGCGGATATTTTCTTCTTAATTTAAAACTGTATCATAAACACAGCTTCAAATCAATCTGAACACCATGTAAATGTGAATGAAAGTCAATCTGAACAAAGAATATTCTTTTCAATAATTTCTCCTCTTCAGGTTCTTACAATTATAAAATATAATAATTTTTGTTGTCGTTACAATAAAGGCCAGTTATGTGGCGGATACATTTTTAACGTAGAACAACAGATTAGTTATAGGGTGTCAAAATAAATAGTCGTATTTGTGTGACAAACGTAGTGCTAGGCTGAATTCGATTACAAAATATTTCGGTGAAATGGGAGACAGTGGTGGTGATTAGTTATAAAAGATTTGTAGAGTGTGGGGTAGGAAAATTGACAAGTCAGTTCAAGGTTATAAAAGGTGTCAGGTGAGTGAGTGGCTAGTACAAAGTGGTATGTATTAAACAGGAGGAGATAGTAAGACTGCAATGAGAGGTTCATAATGAAATAACGAATGTGTGAAATGAAACAGGTGGAGGCATATATTGAGAAAAGAGATTATATCACTAATAATAAGTCCGGATAGTATAAACGAAAAAAATTCGATAGTATTGACAGAATGTTTGCATGAAGGGCATAAATTATGACGAATAATAGTAATAATAATATTTGTAATAATAAGCAAAGGAAAAAAACCAAGAGGGTTTAGAGGAAGAAGTACTCTTGGTGAGAAGCAGAATCATCAATCCAAGTTTGGCCACGGTAGAAACAGCGTCTGGAAGTGTTCTTTTTGGATACAAAGTTCCGGTTTACTCGATCTTATTGCAACAGCTTCAGCTATGTGTAGAAGACGTAAGCGAACTGTACGTGATAACGACTTAGCAATTCGGTATATAACCCTGAAGGCTGTGTTGACATCGATATGGTGTCCAGTATCGACCAAGTGTGACAGAATCGAGCTTTTTATGCACTTAATTCCCCCCTGCTGAACCAAACTGGTAAATGTTCTCGAACCCGTAGACGAACCTGCCTAATCGTACGCCCTATATAACTTGAACCACAGGAACAGTTGAAATGGTATATGCATGAAGAAGAGCTAAGCTTAGGTAAGGCATCTTTGAGTTGTTGGGTGAGCATTGGACAGCTACTGAAGGATCGACACAGACGTGCAGAGTAGAAAGTTTTCTTGATCGCCCTGGTTAAACGTTGCGATAGAATCTCCGCAGGAGTATCTCCCTTGAATTGGAGACGTAAAAACAGAGTTCTCTTAAGCGATGAATAGGTTTCATTCCGATTTTAGCTTTTTGCTTATTTGACTGATTTCGTCATAAAAAATGATAATATTATAGTCAAAACAAAAAAGCCTCTAAAAACTATGAAGCATTGGATAGTCCATTTTTTCTCCATAGCTTTAAACTTCTTCAATGGTATACACCGACAATTCTTCAGAGTGGTCTCACCTAGAACCTTCAGATTACAGGAAAAGCATATTTCCTTGACTGGTACTTACCTAGTAACCTAAGAGTCTCCAGCTCGAACTCTGGTGAAGTATTCGATGCAGGCCTACTGAAGAATCACACAGACTAGGACTTAAAAGCTTTCCAATGTTCCCTTGTATTTATTGGTTCTTTGACAAATGTTGTCTGGGGGATGAAAACACTTTTGAGTCAAAATTTTCTATAGTATGGTTTGTCAGGGTTAGTTTTGTTTCTACGAGTTGATCACGGATTGATATCAGTTAGAGAACCATTGAAAACCAGCCAGGGAGTCTTGGACAGCTGTTTCATTAGCCTAGTTTGGGAATCATCGGCAGTACGCAACCATTGCCAGGGTTACAACCCAGGACCTCCCAGTTACAAGTCAAGCTCGTATACCATCCAGCCACTGGGACTCAATTCATTGGACAGTCCATGCATTCTAACTTCTACCAATTCGTGATGTTAGCGCAACTACCAACCAAGGTCGTCGGTGGGACATCCGTCCTCACACGTGACATCTAATTGGACCTCACTGGTCACAACTTCTCATTAGAACTCCAGAGAACTAACCCTTACAAACCAAACTATAGGAAATTAACGTGATGCTCGCTAGTGACTTGCTACAGGATGGAGTTTCCTGGAGTTCTAGTGAGAAGTAACCACTGAGGTCCATCCAGATGTCACGTGTGAGGACGGATGTCCCACCGACGACATTGGTTAGTGGTTGCGCTAAAATCACGAACTGGTAGAAGTTCGAATTCATGGACTGGCCATTGAATTGAGTCCCAGTGGCTGAATGGTATACGAGCTTGACTGGTAACCGGAAGGTCCTGAATTCGAACCCTAGCAATGATCTCGTACTGCCGATGATTCCCAAACTAGGATGAAACATCAGCTGTCCAGTACTACCTGGCTGGTTTTCAGTGGTTCTCTAACTGATATCAGTCCGTGGGCAACTCGTTAAAATTTTAAACAAACACTTTAAATAAGCGCGAGGATAGTACTCATTTATCTACAAGAACATGCTGCACCAATAATAGCTCTAAATATTCATATAACTTTACCATTGGAGTTAGATTATTGATTTTCTTCAGTTTTTATTGAGTCCACTAATGTGATAGATTAGCTAGAAAAAAAACACCTATTGATCGAAATTCACTGATCACAATCAAATATTAATGCAAATCTGATCCATTCTAAGTGTTGTTTTTCAACTGATTTCTCTCTTTACTACTTCGAAATTGGCAGAATGAAGAGAAAAATAAATACGTTATCAAGATTGCAGAGTTTGCTACAGGTTGCTATGATACTACATAGGGTAGATGTTGGATACTGGTAGAATATATATATATATATACTTTAAATATTTACTCTCAGTATGATATTGAATTAGAAATCACTCAAATTTTCAATCAATAAATTTCTATGAATTAAAATTAAGGCTTGAAAATCAGGGTTGACGGAATAAGGCGTTAATTATGCCTCTTCAAATATTTATATTAGAATGAATAATACAAGTCTGAATTCCAATCCACCCATAATCCCATGTGTTTAAATGTCTTAGGAATATGCCTTACACTACGAGCCGTAGTTAGTTTATAGGCATGAATTAGATAAAGGTTGGTGAGCAAACTAATCTAGAAGATTTAAAGGGTTGTTCTTTAATTTCAAGATGCTCAAGACTGACTTCAACTTTTAGCCATATCTGATAAAGTATCGCGTCACACTGGATCTCACGATCTCTTTAATCTTTCTCAGGTATTCGTAATGCACTAATAGATGTCAGTGCAAGACAAGACAGTTGTCTTGTGAAGACATGTCAGGAGATGACCACTTCTTCATCGCCTGTTCTATTCAGTCCTGGTGATAGTAAATGGTGAATGGCATAGATGCTGTGGAGATGATATTCCTAGCACACCGTTGAAGCCACTAATCGTTGTGTCACAAAATGACATCGCTCAACAAATAACAACCTCTACCATGTCTAGACACAACATCCTGGATCACAGAACCATTCACACTGCGACACCATCAGAAGCAAGCAGTTCTTTAGAGAGACATTAATGATTCAACACTCAGAGTAACCTCACAGGTTTCCCAAAGGTAGAACAGTACTCCAGGTACTAAAGTTTTATAAATCCCACCTTTGAAGTCCAGACCAAAACTTCTCTGCTACCGGAATGTGTCTAGGTGACATGGAGTTCTCGGATAACTTGAGATGACATTTAGAGAATAATTATTCGAAGTACCACTGAGATCTTGTATATCTGAGGTGCAGATGAATCATAAGTGAATCTTTCCAGGGTTATGCCCAAACCCGTCTGTTGTCTGATAAGCACCATTATGCCTGAACACAACATCTAGCATCAGAATAATCGCTTTAAAATATCTCACTGTAGGCCAGCTTTCTGAAGCAACCAACTAATGATACGAAACGGTACAGATTAATAATAATAATCTGTTTTATTCCGAAAGCAGTACTTATAATACAGAATGGAATTCTCAGCATTTGTCACAATATTGCATCTGATTTACTCAAAATATAATTGAAATTAAAACAAAATTAACCAGAGGGATTTGTCCACATTTACAATATGAAGTCAAAAATATTCGAAGCACGAATTGAGATTATTAAATACAATAATAATAATAATAGTGAGTTTGTTTCAAATGGTATTGTCGATTCAGTTTGGAAACTTTAGCATGTTATAGATTATTGGATCTAATGTTCTGTTGATATAGTATAGTGAGGGGAAACACAAAATTAACAGTTATAATACAGCTTAAATTATGTCCATACTTATGAAAAAATAAATAAATAAACAAAACAAAAAATTGAGAGGATTATAAGTATAAGAAATACAATAACAATAAAGTTTGATGCTGTAAGGGTGGAGGAAATGGATTATTTAGTGGTGCAAAGAAGGTTGGTTAGTTCATGCCTAACACTATTTTCATCACACAAAATACGTGCCAAATATGGTATAGTGGAATTTTTATTCCTACACGTACGTGCATAAATTCTTCTGAAAAGACTTCTTGTTTTACCTGAGGAGACACAAGGTTGGAGCTGCGGGTAGAGTGGGTGCTCACAATCTGACAAAATTCCTTTAGCGAATTTGTTGCATGACATCAAGTGCCTATCAGTGACAATGTCAACGATATGGCCCAATGGGATACCACTCACCCTACTGACTGACAGTCTTCAGAGTTCTACGAAGTATGACATAGTCTTTTTTTAAGCAATCCAGGAAAGGATAAGGGTGAACAGTAAAGAAAAATAGGTAAAATACACGAGTTGACAAACTGTAAGAGGAGTGGTTGGGTTATGCTTGAGTGCCTCAACTACTCAATGTAAAAAGTTAGACGAAATATTCTTTTAGAAATCGCTAAGACGTGGGAGGACCAGGATAGGTCAGAAGAAAGAATTAATCCAAGATACTTAACTTCAGACTTGCTTTCTATATCAGTATCATCGATTTTGCAAGGGTCATAGGAACCAACGGCTTCATTTAACTTTCGTTTACATCGGAAACTGAAGTTGACAGTGTGACATTTGGAAGGTTTTAGTTTAAGGCCGTTAGACGAAGACCATTTGCTAATTCCTGATAGAAAGCTGTTCATCTTAGTGCAGTCTAGCTGCCATTTTAAACGATGACCAACCTATGAGATGACAACAGAGATACCAGCAAATGTAAAGACGATAAAAGTAAAACAAGACACTGATAGGAATTGGCTAATACAATAATCATCTTTTAGTCGGATGGCTGTCAAATTTCATCATCTTTTTGTTACCATGGTCTTGGTCAAATCTCCAATCCGTCAGAATATGTATTTTTCGCTGACCTAGCCGAAACAGCTACCAATTAGAACAATCTATTTTCCACTGCCTTAAGTCGATTCTAATGTGGTAAATATATATATATATCTTAATATGACTTGCTTTTTCCTGATAAAATTGCATCTTAAAAGTCACAGGTCAATCTTTATCTTTTGATATTAACGTGGTTCACTCAAGGGGAAGGTACTGAGGTACGAATAACTGCATCTAGCATATCAGTTGAATTGTTCATTACGTCCGTGTTATGATACCCACGTATAACTCCATTCGGTCATGTCAATTGTCGAAGAGTTCTTAACGTACAGTTCATATATGAGAATGAAAATGGCAGCGTAGTGATAAGAACTTCAATGACTGAATATATGATTTTATGAAGTTGCAGGTGAAATAGATTGTGAAAGTATAAGTGATCACTTCAACTTTCTATTTCATTGTCGTTACTCATTTCTTGCGATCGCTGAGATACTCCCAGGATTACCAGACTGGGAAGTAACTACCTGATCCTATAAGTTAAGGTTTTATCCATTGGGTAGTACAGTGATGTCATGAGATGTGCACCAATGGTCATAGGTGACCAAAACAGATTCAGTGGGGTAATTCACTTCTTCAGAATCAGTTGGGTTCACGTGCGTAAACAGTGATTAGTAATCAAGGTTTCTCAACTTCCCTATATTCACCAGTCTGATGAAGATGATGATGAGTGTTTGACATTCACACTCATCCTTTCCCTTTTGTAAGAATACTTCCAGACATGTGAATGCATTGAGATGGGATTTATCTAGAAGAGGCTATGAACACGTCATAATGGACAAATTGTTTGGAGAATCCTTTCTGCAGCAGTAAAACACTGTCCGACCGCACCAATGGTCTAGAGTTCAATCCCCGGCCGATGCACTCCTTTACATCGTTTAACTGGTAGTAAGCCCAGTAAAGAGGGGAGGTTGACTGTAAGGCTAGCAACCTCATCCCGTAAAAACATCAGTGCTACGGAAGCTTCAAAAACCCAACTTGAAGCCCTAAGTTCCACTAGGAAAGTAAGGGAACAAAATTAGTAAACAGACATTTCAACTAACTTTGTAATTATTATTGTTATTATTATTGTTCCCTTGGGTTTCTAGTGGAACAAAGGGCTTCAACTGCACTTCTCCACTTGTTTCTGTCTTCTACCGTACTTTACACCTGCACTCATGTTAGTCCATACTATTTCAACTCCTCTTCACATGATCTCCTCCATGTCAACCTTGCACCGACGAACCACTCGCCGCTTCCTTTTCGGGTTCCACTCGAGCATTGGCCTGACACACGATTTCACCCGGTGGCCTCCTCAGCGACTATCCAATCCATCTCCACTTTCTCCTGAATATTTGTTGGACGATTGGTTCTTGTTTTGTTTGTTCCCATAGTTTCTTGTTGGTGGTTCTTTCCGGCCCTCTGACCCGCCGCCAAGTTTCTGATCCGTATAGAAGAACTGACTTGACGTTTGTATTGAAAATCCGAATCACTTTGTTGTTGATGCTGAGTGACGAAGATTTCCAGATTGGTTTCAGGTTGATGAATGTGTTTCTCGCCTTCCCGATTCTCGATTTGACATCCTCGTCCGTTCCTCCCGTAGTTGAGACAATGCTCCCTAGATAAGTGAAAGAAGTAACCTCTTTCAAATCCCTCCCGTTGATGGTGATTGGCGCTGGATGTTGCTGCTGTTGTTGTTGTTGGTTGGTTATTTTCATAACCTCCGTCTTACCTATGTTCACCTGGAGTCCTGTGCTTGCTGCTTCTTCGACCAGTTTGTCGGTTTTCGCTTTGTTCGATGATGATGCGTAGAGTTACAATTTGGTCAGAACATGATTTGCCTTTCCTGAAGCCAGCTTGTTCTGGTCGGAGTTCTGTATCCAGTGTGTCCTTTATTCTCTCCAGGATGATGCGACTCAGGATTTTACTTGGCGTCGACAGGAGCATGATTCCTCGCCAATTCTTGCAGAGTCCTAGGTCGCCCTTCTTTGGTAGTTTCACTAGGTAACCTTCCCTCCAGTCAGTAGGCACCTTTCCCTCCTTCCAGACTTTTTGTAATGATGGAGTCAGCATATCTGCTGTCGTCTCTGGGTCCGCTTTTAGTGCTTTCGAGGGTATTCCATCTGGTCCAGCTACTTTTCCAGCTTTCAGAAGCTTTATTGCATTCAAGACTTCAGCTTTCGTTGGAGGATTGGTGTCAACTTGCAGTTGTGTACGTGCTGTTGTTGGTATTTCTGGACGGGTTGTAGGTGGTAATCGGTTCAAGAGTCCTTTGAAGTGGTCCGCCCATTGTTTAATCTGTCTTTCTTCTTTGGTAATTGGCTTCCCTTGGCTGTCTTTTATAGGTTTCACTTGTGTTGATCTCTTCCCGGATAGAGACTTGGTTATCTGATATAACTTTGTAATTACTATATGTTTTTCCCCTAGATTGTGAATCATTAATTTGACATTCGCAAGTAACATGCTGACTTTGACCTTTATTATTTGCCTTTGTGCTTGTTTAATCTTTAATTATAATCCCTTTCTTTGTGGTTGTGTGTACACTGACAGTGTGTTGTTTGACGATATGAATTGGTTTGAGTGAATGAAGGTCATCCTGGCCGGGAATTGTCTGTGGGAAGCCTTGGTGTGGGATTCTTGTGGACAGAGCTTTCGATTCCACTTCGTTGGGGAATATTCTCTTCCTCGATTGTAAGGTAGTTTTTAAAGGTGAACCTTGGTTGACCAATTTTGTCTTATAGTACTTGTTCTGAACTTAGAAACCTACATTGCCTGTATAGCTGCCTCACGGCCGCACTAATGAGGTGAATTTGAGTTTTGATATTATTATTATTGTTGTTTAATAGAATCGCTAATATATTGAAGAAGACATTTGTAAAAAATTATATTTGTAAAATCTCAGCGAGATTGAAATGAGTAATTCCAACGTTTCGTTCAGCAATCTGGTCCGAACTTCTTCAGGGAAATTAATCAAAATTAACATAACAGAGGTTTTATATATAAAAGGCACATTTTTTGTTTTTAAAAACTTTGTCCAATCATGATTCATAAACACAAGTATTAACAAGTATAATAAACAAAATTGTATGAGCTATGATCAAAATTTGACATCGGACTTACAAATATTGGTCTACCTTTGTTAAACACTTTAAACAGAGTGTGCATGCGTGTGTGTGTAAACAGTTGTAAAACATTTCTTAACGTCTCCATAGGAAGATATGGACAGTCAGGAATTTGATCAAGTATTATTAATTAGTGATACATATCCATTTTTATTTATTAATCAGGATTTCCTATACATCAGCTAACATCAAACCTTCATGTCCGTTCAAACTGCTAGTATCTAGAATTTTATGATTAGACGTATTTTCAAAATTATGGTGTTTAGGATTAGAGTTTAGTCATTTTTTCCCGGCTTTTGGAACGTCTCATGATACCACGTGTCCCAACGAAGTTTTCTGTCAGCTATACAATAAAACGTAGAGGTCGGTTTCTAGCGTTCAGACCAACAACCGAATAAATTTGGTCATCACATACATGACTACATGACAGAATTTCGAAAATAAGACGAGAGTCTTTTCACAATCAGCCTTTACTGACAGCTGTATGCCAGTGTAACAGTTAAACAGCGATATGCGGATAATACATTGTATTGAAAACGAAATGCTCTGACACAGTTTTCATGTATAAGTTGTATGACTCTATCCGAGAAATCCAACTACAGGCAGTCGGAATGGATGAAGATTTCGAAACCAGTAGGAACAGGAAAGGCAAGATACGCCCTCATCAACCTGAAACCAGTTTGAAAGTCTTCTGCACTCAGCAGCATAAACAAAAAGATTCGGATTTTCAACACAAATGTGAGGTCAGTCAGTCAGTGCTTCTATAAGAGCCAGACACTTGCAATGCGCGTAAGTCACGAAAAACATTTCCAACAGGCTAGTGCAAACTTTTATCAACAGCTGTCTTTGCTGGCTCCATACTGAAGATCAAATGGCTGGTCGACAAGAGTTAGCAGCAAGAAACTCTGACTGGGAACAAACCAACTGAGCAAGAACCGATTGCTCAAAAATTATGTAAGAGAAAATGAAGTTGGACCGATCGAGCATACGTTGAGGAGGCCGTCGAATGACATCGCGCACAATGCAGGCCATCGCTCGAGTTGAATCCCAGTGGGAGGCGACGAGTGGGTTGTTGGTGCGAGGTTGACATGAAGAGGGACTATGATCAATCTTAGACCCAGCTGAAGAGGACAGCAGAAAGTAGGACAAAGTGGAGATGTGTTGTTGAAGCCTAATGTTCCACTCGGAACTCAAGCGAATAGTAATAGTAATCCAAATAATCGGTGATTAGTTACAGGATTTCATCATGAACTAACATCCTTTAGAGGACCATTGGAACACCATCAAGGAGTACTGGACAGCTGTTTCCCCTCCATTCGGAACGCCTCATCTATACGCAACCACGACAGGTGGTTCAAACCCAGGACCTTCCGGTCACAAGGTGAGCTCGTAGACTGTTAAGACACTGGGACCCATCAATTCAATGTCCATCACATGAATTCCAGCTTCTGCCAATCCACGATATAGGGCGACTGGCACTCGCCAATGTCATCGCTTGCGTGTGTTCATCCTCACACCCGTTCTGCTGTACCCCATTGGTCACGACTTATCACTAGAACTTGAATATGGCTAGTCCCTAGTGGGAATTATATTGATATTCAAGTATTGGTTTGCTGGGATTTCATTCGAAAGCCATGGGTTCGAACCCCATGAGTGGGTGCGTACTGTTGAAAAGTCCCAAACTAGGCCGACAAAACATCAGGCTGTCCAGTACTCCCTGCAGGTTTTCCAATAGTTCTGCAACCAATGTCACCTCATGATGAAATCCTGTAATCAATCAATCAATCAAATCTCCACAAACTAACACTTAAAAATTAACGATTATTTTAAGTCAGGTAATGAACTACTGCTGAGATCTTAAACAAACAAAATTGGTATAGTAGATTAGATGGTCAATCAAATTACTGGTTATATATTAAACATCCATCCTTTTTTGCCCATTCATATTTTTGACATTGACGTAAGAAACACCTGACAATCTATCAATGAGGGTTAGTCAGAATACTTTCATTTAAAATACTTGAATTAGGAGAATTTAGGTTTGACGATATTGCCTCTTTTAAAAAAAAATTATGTCATTGATGAAGCTGAGCTGTTACAGGGCATCAGATGAATAAACATAGCTGAAAGAAAGAAAGAAACAAAATGTCATTGAAACATGTACATTCCAAGAATTAGAAAGTACAAATAAAGTGAATACTACTAATAATATTAATAAACTGTTTAAACAGTTTAAAAAATCAATATGAATGATGAACTAGTTTCAGTACAGCCTATATCTGTCATTCATTTTATATAATTTGACGGAAATTGATAGCTAAGCTGAAGAGAACCATTAAAGAAATGCTTAGATAAGATGTGTGTTTTTAAAGAAAATTATTTGGTACAGAATAAAGCATAGTAATCAAGTATTTTCATCTTGTTGAGAGTTTGAGGAGAGAACAAGCTGTCCGCATTACTTCAGGTTACTAAGTGTGATGTGAATGGGATGGTCATTGCGTGTGTGTGTAGCTTCACTAAAACGCTTGAAACACGCCAGTTACGGTGATCAATTACCAACTGTTAAGGGAACATTGAAAACAGAAGGGATTACTGAAAAAATATCCCTTGTAGATCTAGAATACTTAGCCATGTGACACTGGTAACCTTGAGTGGAATCACCAACTAAAATACAAGGATTTCATTGATAGCACAGCATCTCATCATTCACCTATGATATTTGATGTTCAATAAATCACCCCCCCCCCCACAAATGTCAGGTTGTTAATTTCACTTTCAGACGGAAGTACAACTTACATCAACTTGTTAGTATGAATGGTTCCACTAGCATACATGACACATAAGTTGAAACTAAATCAGATGTTTAATACCTCGAACTGCGCATTTCGTCTCATCTTTCCTTCTCTCCCACATCATGTCAAAGTTTAGGAAGACATTTCGTTGAACCTTCTACGTGAGCAAATCAAAATAGTCTGGTATCAATCAGTCTCTACTTCTACACTTTGTTAATTCTTCTATTCTACATATACTTCTGTACTGCCCATTAGCCCTTAATCTTCCCTGAGGTACTTGAGAAAGACTTCGTCCCATTGTGAAGGTCACTAAGACTTGTCAGTGGGGTGAGAGGAGTGTCGTTAAACCAACTCGTTAATACTGCTGTTTATAGAGACATGGACTCGTGCAAGAAATTCGTGAATATTATCCTGTCAGACCCTTGTCATCCTCTCATCAGGTAGAAGTAGAAGCAATTATAGAAGACTATATGCTCGGATGACTGAGTATGGATACTCTACAAACAACACCTTATTCGGCGGGGAGACATTTTATATGATGAGAAAAGTGTAAGGGCAGGAAATTACCAACTAACGTACTGAGGGACTCTAAGTAAACAGCCTCATTTTTTTATTGTTACACATTGTTGTTAATATTTTCACTTAGTCTAATTTCATATTCATAATCTTATTCGACGGTATTATCAATGAAAATGCCCTGTTTTAATTATTACGCCTGTAATGAGGATATTAGATGCAATGCTGTACTCTTACATGCTGAAAATTCTATATTTATACCAAAACAAATACTGTCTGGAATAAAGCTATTTATATCAACTCCCTCCTTTTTGTGATTCACACTATAAGCCAACGCCTTCATGAATTAGTAAATTTGAATAAGGTAAGAACAAGAAATGTACCAGGGTAATATGAGGTCATTTTTTATTATTTGGAGAACTCTTCTCTCAAATCGCTGGCTACAACCTGAACAATACAAAATATGTATAAATTACACTAAAGAGGTTTGAGCATAGATTTTGCCTGATGGCAAGAAGTTATTGGTAGTCGCGAATGATGCAATTTGTTAAATAATTAAAACACAAAATAATTGAGCAAAGAATATCATTTTCGATAATCTCCTCTTCTGGCTCTACAATTACATATACATTAAATATTCTAGAATAGTAGTCAATAACAATATTGGTGTGCTTTTTAAATAATATCGATTTGTAAAGTAAGATCAATGGAATTACAGTTCATTAAAGACACCTAAATTATAATAATAATAAAGATATAATAGCGAATAGAATATCAGCTAAAATTATTGAAATTTCCACAAAAATTATTCCCATCGAGGAACATCATCACTCACTCACTGGGGTTTATGCAGGTACATCCAGTTGACGATTCCCTAATAAGACGAAGTGCGTATTCTGGATTCCACTGCTAGTCATCATCCACCAATTAACTTCTAATTACATGCCCAGACATCATCGGCACATTTACACAAGAAGCCGACGTGTCAACCTGAGACCGAGCACTTTGGTCCAATCAATCGACGGGAAAATCTAAAACTGAATTAAATAATGAGATTCGTCCTTAGGTTTTTAAGAAAAATTGTATTTATTAGCTTTTCCACCTGCAAAGCCCTACACTTCTGTTTACTTTAAACTAACGAGACCTTCACTTAGTAGCTAGTCAGTGCCTAAGATTCTGAAGTCAACTAGAGTCCCATCCGTTTGTAAATCTATAAAAATGATTAAGAACTACGACATAACAGTCTAACTAGTATCTATTCTTATAGATCAAACTTAACTCATTAATTAACATCCTTAAGCGATTAAAGTTTACTGAACTAAGACAATCTTAGAATGGTCTTAAGCAATGCGGGAGGTACAGGCAGGATTCCTGGCTGACGGTTTCCTAAACCTCTCCTAGTTTGCCAGCCAGTATTAAGCCCACTAAAGGGGAAGACTGGGCGTTACACCAACAACCCCTTCTTATAGAAAAAACAGATAACACGGTTATTGAGAAATCAAAAAGCTTGCAGACTTATGCTCTATTCGGACCACAAAGAATACAATGACTTGTAACTTAAAGATGCAGAGTCACATATCTAGTGAGGTTCATAGGTGCATACTGATGAAGAGCACCAGACAGGAACAGATCGACTATCCAAAGATTCTCAAAATGAAATCAATTTGCAATCAAAAAGCCGCAATACTACATTAGACAGTTCCACAAGCAGTTGAACATTTGATTTTACCACCTTAATTCATCACGATTTAAAATGTTGGATGGGTAATGCTGTGTTGCTCGGAAGATATATATATACATATAATTCCTTTGGGTTCACAGTGAAACACTGGGTTTCAACAACACATCTCCATTTCACCCTGTCCTCTGAATTCCACCCTGCCTGGCATCACAATTATCCATTGGCTGTCATCTCAACAACTCACACAACCTCCTCCATTTCACATTCAGACACATACACACTCAACTCGTCGTTTCCAATTCCCCTTCCACTCGAGTGATCACATAACTCTCAATGTTACCCAACAGTCTCCTCAAAGTGTATCCGATACATCTACACTTCATTCGGAATATTTGTTTCGAAATGGGCTCTTGATTGCTTCGTCCACAGAGTTTCTCCTTGCTAATTATTTCTGACTGGTCACCCATCTGATCTTCAGCACGAAGCCATCGAAGATATCTCTTGATAACAGTCTGCAGTAGGTTATTGGAAATGCTTCTCCTGACACGCGAACACCAAGCGTCTGACCAACAGAGAAGAAGTGACTGACTTAACATTGGTGTTGAAAATTCGAATTTCGTTTTTTATACTGGCTGAGTGTGGAATATTTCCAAATTGATTTCGGAGTCAAGAATGTCTGATTTGCCTTTCCGATTCTGCCTGGCTGGTCTTTACATCCTCATCCGTGACATGTGCATGTAGTTGAAAGTATACTGTCTGTATAAGTGAATTCAGTGACCTCGTCCAAGTTTCTTCCACTGATGGTGATTGCCACTCAATGTGCTCATGGTTGTTGTCTGGGTGACAGGAGTAGATTAACAATGTGCAGAATCCACGTCCATCCCACCTGCTTTAAATACTTCCTAGCACTTTCAAGTCGTATCTTCTCATTTCTTTGGCAACCTGAGCTGCCTTCTCAGCCTCGTACATTTTCACGAGCATTCCCCATTCCCAAAGCTTATTTTTTATTTTTATTGAATGAAGATACATTGGGTGATCGACTCGTTTCCCAAAGGCTTTCACTAGCCGGCGTCATTTCGTCTCTCGGATTTCAGAGAAGATTAATTTTGCTTTTTTATCTTTTTGTTGTGTTTTGAGGGTTTTGTTAGTCATTGGATCGATTTTCCGGGTTAGGGTCACTAGCCCAACGCCCAATCTACCCTCCTTTCCTGGGCTTGAACCAGCTGGACAACTGCAGAACTTGTAAACTAGGTGAGGTTGCATATATATATATATATATATTCAGAGTGTTTGTGTACTTCCAGCTGCACAAGCTAATCAGCTTACATAGTAAAACAGACACAAATAATAAAGGTTTTTGTTTGTATTTCCCAATGAATGAAAAACAAAACGATATTGTTTTTACTGACGTTTCGCTATTTAATGCTGCTGCTAATAGCTTTATCAAAGTATTATTAAACCAGAATTTACAAAATCTCAGCATATATATAACAAACAGTTAGGGGGTGAGAAAATAGACATAGGTCAAGCTTAAAGGACATATTGAAAGTCAAAATAACAATGAAGATCACTAAACCAAATAACAAAGGTAATAGTACATCTGTTATGGTATCAAAACAAAGTTTACTAACTTGATCATCGTTCGTTAGTCTGGGGTCATTTTTCGTTGTCAAGTTGGTTATTTGATGTGAGGACAAATACTCGCCGAAGACATTGGCTATGGGTCGCGCTATGTCGTGAATTGGCAGAAATTAGGATTCATGGGCCACTAGATCGGGTCCCAGTGGCTTAATGGTAGACGAGCTCGCCTTGTAACCAGAAGGTCCTGGGTTCGAATCCTGGTGGGTGCGTACTGATGAAGAGTCCCAAACTAGGACTAAACAGCTGTCCAGTACTCCCAGCTGGTTTTCCAACGGTTCTCTAACTAATGTCAGCTCATGATGAATTCCTGTAACCAATCAAACCCCTACAAACCAACACTTGAATAAAGATAACAAAATCAAGTGTAGATTGTTGGATTTGATCAGTGTTTAAAATTATAAAGACAGTGTGTGGTTACATAGTGAACTTGTATGTCACATTCGTGTTGATTTTGTCACTTCATGGGGGAGGGAGGTGTTGTAACCAGGTCAGATTCTCTTTTAGTCCATCATTCCTATTCAGGCAATTTTGATTCCACTTGATATGAAGTGCTTCTGATATTAGACGTTCTTAATGATTTCTGTAGTTTTTCTGGATTATTTCAATATTGTTGAAATCAATTTTGTGGCCTAATTCTATAGCGTAGCCTGTAGACGACATATGGCTGATGGTTTTTCAAGCTTTTTTAGTTCAACTGGATTTCTTGATGGTCGAACAGATGCTCTACGGTGTTCATTTCTTCTGATTGCCTTGATTTCTCTCTGGCGATGTTTCTCCGATGTTTATCGCATCACACTCCAAGTATTTTATTTTATAGACACAGTTAGATACAGAATCTTTAGGGATTTGGTCTTCTATATGGACAAGGTTGTTTCGTAGTGTGTCTGATGTTTTGAAGAAAACTCTAATGTCGAGCTGATTGATTACTCTTCTGATTTCATCTGACGTCTCTGCTCTATTTGGTTTAGTGATCTTCAATGTTATTTTGACCTTCAATATATCCTTTTAACTTGGCCTAAGTCTATTTTCTCACCCCTTAACTCTTTATTATACATATATGCTGAGATTTTGTAAATTCCAGTTTAATAATACTTTGATAAAGCTATTAGCAGCAGCATTAAATAGCAAAACGTCAGTAAAAGCAACAATATCGTTTTGTTTTGCATTCATTGGGAAATTATTATAATGAATATCATATACTCAATGCCCAAATTTTTTCAAACTGTTAAAAGTGAACTTGGTTTGAACATATATAACAGACACAAATACTTTATGATTTTACACATTTTTATCAACACTGAAAAGAAAACTATTCAGTGTAGCAGAACATTCTTTCATCATACTTCATAATAATTTATCATCACCCAGACTAATTAGCCACAAAACTAGAATACTAAGGTCATTCAGTGAGGTGAAGAATGTCAATGAGAACCTGGTGACTCATAAATTCAACATTCATCCAAAAAACATAACTAATATATCTATTCTCTAATAATCCAAGTATTCAGTGTACTGTCTCACTGATTAGTAGAAGTCGGAAGATGTTAACTGTGACTAATACTGGAATGATGAACTGGTGCCTGAGAGACACGCTAGTGGTTTGAATTCAATCTGGTGTGTGTGGTGTTTTCACGAGGTAAACAGATTTTTCTATTATATTATTACATTATATTATTGTTTCCTTTAATTCCTAGAGGAAAATAGGGCTTCAGCCATGCGTCTCCACTGCGTTCGATTCTCTGCTAAAGTTTTCACCTGGCTCCAAGTCTACCCACATGCTTTCATCTCCTCTTCACATGACCTCATCCAAGTCATCCCAACCTCTCACTGACGACCAACTCGCCGCTTCCCTTTCGAGTTCCACTCGAGCAATGGCTTGTCTAGTGATGTCACTTGATGGTTTCCTCAGAGTATGGCCAGCCAATCCATCTCCATTTCTTCCTGCCTATTTGTTGCACAATCGGTTCGCTCCCAGAGATCCCTATTGCTGATCTTTTCTGGCCGGCCATCTGATCTTGAGTATTGAGCGAAGACAGCTGTTGATGAAGGTCTGTAGTTTGTTTGAGATGCTGTTTATGACGCGCAGTGCAAGTCTCTGATCCGTACGTATAGTGAGTAGCACTGACTTCACACTGCAGTTAAAAACCAGGATCTTATTTTATGATGCTGAGTGCTGTTGACCTCCACACAGACTTGAGAGTAGTGAAAGCTTGTCTTGTTTTCCCGATCCTTGCTTTGATATCGTCTTCAGTTCCGTCCGCCTGTAGTTAAGACGATGCTTCCCAGGTAGGTGAAAGAGGTTGTTTCTTTCAGGTTCCTCCCATTTATGCTCGCTGATTGTTGTCTGTTGTTGTTGTTGCTGTTGGTGGTGTTGCCCAGGAATCTTCATCACCTCTGTCTTCTCAATGTTCACCTGAAGTCCTGACTTCTCTGGACGCTTCTTCTGCCAACTTGTTGCTTTTCACTTGCATATCTTCCAGTTTGTGGGAAATCAGACATATATCATCGGCGAAGTCCAGATCCTCCAAGTGCTTTTTTGTATGAGTCCATCTTATGCCTGTTTCCTCATTGCCCGCTGTTTGTCACATTATCCAGTCTACTACAATCAGGAAAATCATTGGCAATAGCATGCAGCCAGCTTGTCTTACTCCTGTCCTCACTTCGAAGGGTTCCGTAAGTTTCCCGTTGTGGATTACTTGGCATGAAGCATTGTCGTACAACTGTTGGATGAGATGTATAATTGTTAGCGGCACCCCGTAGTAGCGAAGTAAGCTTTATTATAATAATAAGCTTGATAATCAGTCCTTGATGAGATGTTGAGAAAGAAGAAGGATAATGGAGGAGTGAAGAAACTTGATTGCTTAGTGAAAGTGTAGAATGGTTGGAACTTCTTAGTTTAGTTAAAATACAGAATATATCTTGAAAGGTAGATGTGACAATAAGAACAGCCACACTAACGAAAGAGCTAGACTGTTTGTACACGTTGGAAAGTCATATTAGTGTAAATTATCATTGTAAATAATAAACTGTATCCGAAAATTCGTCCATACTGCTCCACTCTATGATGTGCCCAATAAACAGATTAACGTGTAATTTAATACTATCACAGAGGAACTGTTCATGTTAATTAAAACAATTAGTCCTTTTGATAAATTTAAATAAGGTATTGAGAAGACAAATTTTGCGAGATGATATCATTTCGTAGTTTCTTTACAACCGCTTTACAACTAACATGGTTAACAATAATAAAATAAAGTTCATGACAATTACTCAGTTAAATAAAAACAAAAGTACATACTAATGACGCGAAATTTGTTCATGTTAAGTAAGATATTAAGTCGGAGGGAATAAAAGAAGCATTGGATGCAGAACTCTGCCAGCCAGGAACGAGCTGGATTCAAGAGAATCAAATCATGTGCTGATTAAATTGCGACTCTACGCATCATCGTCATCCCATCTACCTCAACCTCATCGACTTCGAAAAAGCCTTCGACAGACAGCGTTGACCGAGAAGTAATTTGAAAACTACTTCAACACTACGGTGTGCAGTGCTCAAGTCTTTATCAATTTCATTCAACGACTGGCCATATGACAGTGTCACGTGCCACATGATCCACAACGAAATACTCAGTGAAACCTTTGTAATAAAGACAGGGTTAAGAAAATATTGTCGGTCTCCTTTCACTGATGATATTCCTAATTGTGGTGGAACGCGTTATGCGGCACATCGTGCGTGGGGAGCAAGAAGACGCGAATACATCTCTTCGAAAAGAAAACTTTAGAAGATTTGAACTTTGAGGGTGATTTGTGTCTGATGTCACACAAACTCGAAGATCAGCAGAAGAAGATAACAAGTTGTCAGAAGAAGCAGGCGGGAAGGACAGGACTTCTAGTGAACATAGAAAAGACATTGGTGATGAAGATAAACAACCAACCAACCAACAACAACGAGCGCCAATCCCTATTAGTGGAAAAAATTTGAACAAGGCCACTGCATTCACTTATACAGACAGCATACTTTCAACTACACGCACATGTCACGGATGAGGATGTAATGACCAGCCTGGCAGAATCGGAAAGGCAAATCAGACATTCATGACTCCGAAATCAATTTGGAAATATTCCGCACTCAGCCAGCAAAAAGAACGAAATTCGAATTTTCAACACCAATGTTAAGTCATTCAGTCAGTCACTTCTTCTCTGTTGGTCAGACGCTTGGTGTTCGCGCGTCAGGAGAAGCATTTCCATTGACCTGCTGCAGACTGTTATCAAGAGATATCTTCGCTGGCTGGCTGCCTGGTGAAGATCCGATGGGTGACCAGTTGGAAATAATTAGCAAGGAGAAACTCTGTGAACGAAGCAATCAAGAGGCGATGGCGAAACAAATATTCCGAATGAAGTTGTGGTGAGAGCTGTCTACTAGCCAAACTTGTAGACAGTAATTTACGTCAATGTTTACGTTCTCAAGATTTGTCGTGAGAAAATATGAACAAGACTGATTCAAAACCGACCACAGCAGACTTTGCGTAGGCGGATATAGTTAACATATAGAGGATTTGACATTCAAGAAACGGTCACAAATAGATGAAAGATTAACTTTCAATGAGAAGCAACCAATCAGAAGACTGTGTTTGTTTGCTTAACTAATCTATAATAATGTACATGAAAATATATAAATATGCTTTGATTTCCTTAATAAGTGATCTGTTGCCTGACCCTTGTATTCTGTTGTTACAAAGTGTTGATGGATTGAACACACGTTGAGGATACTGTTGGGTGACATTGAGAGTCCTGTGATCACTCGAGTGGAAGGGGAATGGTCAACAACGAGTTGAGTGTGTGTGTCTGAATGTGAAATGGAGGAGGTTGTGTGATATGTGGGCAATGAGATCCAATGGGCAATTGTGACGCCAGGCAGGGTGGAATTCAGAGAACGGGACAAAGTGAGGATGTGTTCCAATGGGTACACAAAAGAAAAGTAATAGTATAATATGCATTGACCATGGTTTACACATATATAAATGATGACTGAAAGCTAAATGTATACAGTTGGAGTTGAAATACACCTCATCGTCGACACTAACAGTCCACTGAGTAGACTATGCAGTTTGTAGATTTTAGGTGTGCAATTTTCTGATATCTCATCCTAGTAATGCAGAGAAGTGTCTCTAAAAGCACTTCACTACTGCTATAGCCAACTTCAGACGATGATATGAATTCCGTGTCAAACGGGAACATTTTGGTCATATATCGCTTATTATTCAATTTATTTATTATTCAGTATTTATATGATCAACTTTCTTGCCGAAGAAATGATTTCTACACCCGTTCTTTAGAAAAAAAGGATAGCTGATATGTTGAATAAGCAGCCGTGTCATATAGGGGAATGTTATCTGAAGTTAACCACACATGCTATTCGGATTTGTAGTCAATTCAACAATTCCAGCACACAAACGTCTCCTGCGAACAACATAACAAGTGGAACAAAGAAAAGGAAAAACAGGATACTGATTACTGAAGGGGTTTAATAATATCCGGGAAACTCTTTAATCCCCCAGGGATTCATCTTGTTAAATAATCTGAGAACTGACATAATACAAGAGTCAACAAATAATAATGAAGTATAGGGAGACATTTGTTCAGACCAAGCATGACAGAAGACGAACTTAAGTTTCTATTTCTACGACAAGTGAAATGAAAATAGCTACCAAACACATAGCTAACAAAATAGGGAAGAATTCTAATTTGTCTCCGTACAAGAAGCCTACATACATGTGCATACGACTACAATTAAAAGTTGAAATACCAAGTAAAACAATAGATAACAAAATGAGAAAATCGATTCAAAGAACGCTTAATGCTGGTGAGCTGAAACTCACAATCTCCACACGACTACCTCTTGTGATTCCAAAACTCAGAGACACCTCTCATTGTATCCGTTAATTCAACCGCTCCTCTGGAGTCAGTTATATTGGCCACTGCTCTAAGAACTTAACTTTTCGTCCTCAGGAACACTTACCAGTGTGGCTAAGTTAAGGTGCGGTTGGGACTATCAATAGTTCCATGTTAGATCACCTCATTCAAACAGGGCACAAAGCTAGTTAGCATTGCAGAGTCTTCCTCTGTCATCTATCTGTTGTCGAATAAATTACTAGTGGCCTCCAGACACCAAAGGCCATTGCAAATAGCTTAACTCAACTGGAGCTCTGTGTGTGCAGAAGAAAGAGATCCAGCCACCATTACTACCCTGGCCTGCTGTGAATTACCCTCCCCCCTCCATTTATCTGATATTTAGTCAGTTTAGTGTCATATTATTGCATATCACCCCCCTCTCTCTCTCTTTTACTGATGCTTTCGAACGGTAATCTATCCATACTACTGATTAAATACAGTTGAAATCAGCATTAATGTTGGCAATAAGAATATAATTTTAATCATTACTGTCATATTGTAACAGCAGAAGATAAGACACGGAAGCAAGCGTATATTTTCAAGTGATCAATTGCTACTTATATAAATACATTTTATATCGTTTAACCAATCACTGAGCGTGTGATTTTGGTTTACATTAAACGGCATGAAATATAATGCTCAAATAGATATATCGTATTCTATTGCTAACGCAGTATTGAACTGTAGGTATAGTATTTGTAAGAATAACGTACCGTTGGAACACATTGTCTGTATCACACCACCACACTCGTTCCCCCGTCAACGACTTTCGACTGAAGGCTGTTTGATCTTCTTGGTGTTGACGTCTCTGCTTGCTTCTCTTGCTGTCTCTATTTCCGGATCTTGCTGATGTTCACTTGCTTCTCTTCGTTAGCACTTTTGGTGGTATATACCTGACCCCGCCTCGTGGTGACCGAGTATGGTCATTCCCACTTTGCAAGCAGTTTTCGTGAACCTGGCGTGTATTCTCCGGTGTTTCGACTCACACTATCATATGCTGCCTTCGCCCGATCTTTCAACAGCGTTCCAAGTAAGGGCGTCTTTGTTGACGCATCCTGAACACCATTCAACTCCGCAACAGTCTCGAAGTCCTGCGAGAAGATCTATATGTCTCTTTCGTCAAAAACTACAGGACATAGGCTTTTCATTTGTCAACGGGCAGTGACACCAAATCTAACAGCAGAAGGCAAGACACAGAAGCAAACGTATATATATCCGGCATGCTTCTAAGTCATTCTAGTATATTGAGATTATTGTGTTCGAACTGTTGTTCATTTATAATCGGATAATGTTTGAATGTCTTAACAGCATGACGCGTAACACCCAACTAACTCCCTATTGTATGGAAGATAGTTAAACACAATGGTTCTTTGTACAGTACAATACGCTGTCTACAGACTAGTAAACATGACGTTTTACAAAACAAAATACTCAAAGACACTCAAGACACTCAACAACAACAACAAGAAATGGTACACTCATCATATCTCATCCTTAAAATCAATTCCGCACAACACAATTATGTACAAAATATTTTAAATCACTTAAAACTCAAGAACATTGTGTTGTCTGATTGCACACTGAAATTCAGATTTTTGTAATTACTAAATAAATAAAAGAGAGAAGCATGAGACTGTAATCAATACCACCGATAATTTTGTACTCATTTTTGTCTAGTGTAAATAGCCTATTCATGATCATTTCTAAATGTACTGTATTCCATGCTGTATTCTGCATAACTCAATTATGGATATGATTTTATTTTGATAAACCGCACAGTGTGTTATACAGTAATGTAAACTGATGATCATCTTTCGAGCACAAACTATTGCCACTCATAATCCTATCAAGTCATTCACACAACTTTTTACTTCATTTATATGCAAGAGTGGAATTGATTAGATATTTGAGTAGAAATCAATATGGGATAATGTACATTCAGAAATAATAATATGAGTGTTATTGATCAATTACAATCAGATGGGAAATAAGACGAGTGTTTTCATAGTCAAAATAAGTAACTTGTTAGAATGTTATGATGTATGTGAATTGAAATAGAATTTTAAGGTTATTTATTATCCTCTTGTGATTTGACTGACTGGTGGTAATAATATCTTCCATATTTCTGGTATTTGCATTGAGTCATTTCTGTTGCATATGTTGGGTGTAGACTCAATGAACCAGACAGGATTCAGTAATCAATCTCTCTCTCTCCACCTACATAGATCACTTCTTAGAATCTTAACCTTCTCTCTGTGTGGTTGTGTGTTATTGCATGTAGTGCAATTGCTGAGCTTTTTTCTAAATTACTCATCTTCTCGGGGTCAACCATTCTTACCTTAGCTAAATTCTTATGTTCTGACAATCTGGCTACCCCAGATCTAGTAGTTTGACCTATGTAGTTGACCTCACAGTCATCACAAGGTATTTTGTAAATTATATTATTTTTTTTAATTGGGTCCACCGGGTCTTTTAGCCTACAGAGCTTGTCCTACCTGAGTGATTTTGTAGGTTTAAATGCCACACTAATTCCTGCTTTATTGAGAATCCTAAGTAGAGCCTCAGATATCCCCTCCTTATGTGGTATGACAGTGGATGACTTATATTCTCTCTTATTTGTGTTATCATTACTAGTTTCACTATTCTTTTTATTTTTATTTTGGCCTTTTTAAATCTTCCTAATGAATTTTAAAGGATAGTTATTTAGCACCAACCAACTATTCTTCTGTCTGTTTTATTTCATCATTTAGGTCTTTTTCTTGTGCTACATGGTGCTACTGCCCGGTTTGTTAGACACTTCACTAAGCCTGCCTTTATAGATAACGGATGAGATGAATTAAAGTCTAAATATCTATTAGATAAACGCTAGTGTGTAGTTTACCTTCTTCTATTCGTTTTATTTTACAATCTAACATCATGGCTAATTCTTCTGTATAATTCTCCTAATTCTGTATACCTCTCAGGAGTCATTATGATCAACCACAGGTTGCGTATACTATATAGCAGTTCACTGTATCATCCTTTATAACCGTTGAAAGTGGAAGACTGGAAGAGCTTAGCTATTTTCCACCACAGGTGTTTGAGTCCTAATATGATGAGTAATATTGATGGTAGGCATTGAATGTTGGGTAAGGAAGAGAAGTCAATCACTGAGGTTGTTATGAACGCATCAACTGAGATGGTTAGGAGATGTTTAACTCATTCCAAGTTATCGTCTTCCTCGTAGAGGAATGTTAGCAAACATAGGAATGGAGAGGAAAAGAGTAAAGGGTAGTTAACTCAAGACCTGGCATCAGTCCCTCGGAAACTTTGACAGTTGATTTGAACCGGTCATACGGGGGGTGATGACTCCCTGGTTAAGGTCTTTGGGACGCCAAGAATTGAATGGCTTGTGACTGACAGTGTGGTAGGGCTCGAAAGTGTTTTCAGTGGCGCAAATGCATTAGCTCTTTGTAAACATCGGTGGCGTCGGTGGCATAGTGGTTAGGACACTCGCCGACCATGCGCATGGTCCGGGGTTCGATTCCCGGCCACAGACGCACTCTTTTACCTAGCTAAACCAGAAATAATCCTGGTGAAGAGGAAAGGTTGGGCATGAGGCTAGCAACCCCATCCTGTAAAATAAACACTGCTACAGAAACTTCAAGCCACTAGCTTGAAGCCCTATGTTCCACTGGGGAACGTGAAGGAAAAAAAACATCGCACAGCCATTAAATCACCATGTTATTTTCCACCCTACTATTCTTTCTTTTTATGCCACACTGAGCTGTGCCACTGACAGTTTCCAAACATTGGTTCTTAATATCTCCACCGCGTATGTGGTTCAAACCGACAGTCAAAGGTTACATAGAATGATGCCGTAATTTGGTCTAATCCACCCCCCGGCCCCCACGCTACCGTTCAATTAGTTGTGTTCTCTAAGCTGGTTGATTTAATTGCGAAGATTTCGTTGTCCCCCCCCTCTTCTAGACAACATCTTCAGCGCAGGATTTATTACGAAATGGACTTGCTTAAATTCTCCATAAATGATGCATTTGTATCTCCTGAAACAGATATAGCACACAAACCAACCAGCACAATCAATTCATTCGATTTTGTGTAAACCTAAAGGTCTGACAGAAAAATAAGATAAAATTGATACTATTTACAAAATAAATTGCATGTATGAACTGCAATAAACACACCGCATTGGTCAATGTGGGCTTCCCCTTCGAATCCGAATCCAAGAACACAAATTATCTGTAAAAAGACATGAAATATATTCTTTCGTATCAATATATGTGGATAATTATGGACACCAATTTGATGATTGGGAGAAGTAGACACTTTAAATACAAGAAACGCCTAAAGTAATGTTAGGGAATTTCTAGAATCCTGGTACTCAAGCGAATCAGCCAGTGATTAACAATCACATTACTGTAAGCCAAATTCACCAGCTAATAAAAAAAATAAATCACATGACAAAAAGTTAATCGGTGGATGGTGACTAGCAGTGAAATCCAGGATGCGCACTTCGTCCTATTTGGGACTCGCCAGCTGGATGCACCTGCATTCCGCAGTAAGTGATGATGTTCCCACCGAGTCTCGAACCAAGTGCCCACAGTTTCAAACGCCAAAGCCTTATCCACCAGACCACTTGGACCACACGACAAAAAAGTTCAAATTCCAAATCAATAAAAATGACCAATAGAGACGTAAATTAACAACCAATGACGACAATGGTTGCCAGGAGATACAATCAAATCATCATTCATGAAGAATTCAAACAAGTTCACTTCATATTATAGCTTTCGCTGAAGATGTTGTCTAGAAGGGGGACGACGGAAGCTTCGCAATTGAATTGACCAGCTCAGAGAACACAACGAATTCATTGTCATATACCTGCACTCCAAATCTTCTCTAACCCTACCTTTATTCTAACCCACGCTTATTTCAGCACGTTGAGGAAGAGGCGATGGTTGTGCACACCTAAACATGTCCTAGCGATCACAACTAATGTGACTTCATAACACTTTCAACTAACTTGCCCCCCCTACCTATCACTCTACACCACCTAATAGCATAGATGGAACGCAGACACCCATAATCATAGACGCTACTTTCAACCTCCATGTCTAACTACATGTAAAGAGGGACGAAGCGAAATTCTCTACACACTGTGGTGGTGTAATACAGACAATGTGTTCCAAGGGAATATTATTCTCATAGATACTATTTTCACAATTCAATACTGCATTAGGAAAAGAATACTATATATTTATTTGAGCATTTTACTTCATGCCGTTTAATGTAAACCAAGATCACACGCTCAACTGATCAACTCCAAATATATGTTTGCTTCCGTGTCTTGCCTTGTGCTGGTACAACGTATCACACACACCTGCACAAAAGATGAAACAATTCGGCAGTTTCTTCAAAAACGTCATGCAATTCTTCCCATTAATAAACTTGAACAAAGCAAGAACAACAATTGTACCAGGATAATATGAGCTCATCTTTCATTATTTCGAGGATTCTTCTCAACTGGTTACAACCTGGACGATAAAAAATATGAATTACATTACATTAAAGATTTGAACATAATTTTCCACGATCACAAGGAGTAATTGGTAGGAAGTAAAAGTAACATTAGTCCGGAATGATTTAACTAATTAGGAGTTACAAACACTGACTATTTATAGAATATTTCAAATGAACTGTGATCAATATTTGACAGTTCATAAATATTTATAGAATAATTAGGCAATTAGGCTTGGAAACAAAAACAAGCTGTTGTATATATTTTTTTTTTTGTTGTCACCAGGGCAGTGCAAGATTCACCACTGTCTCTTTCTGCGTACATAGATTTGGTTTAGGCCGTCTGATAGCAATTGCTTCAGCAAAGCGTAGCAAGTTAGGTTTCTTTTGCTTGTTGATTATTTTGAATGACTTCAAGTTGTCTACATTATGACCAGTGTCTAATAGATGACGCGCAATTGCACTGTTTAATACTTGTGGACCTTTCAGTCTCAGGTTCTTTGGTATGTGTTCAGAAATGAGGACAACAAACCTTCTCTCTGTTCTTCCGATGTATGTGCTTTGGCACGTACATGTAAATTGGTAGATACAGTTGGAGGTAACATGAGGTGGGTATTTGTCCACTTTTGATTGTCTCAAACAACTAGTTGTTTGATAAACACATACAAGCTTGGCGACTGGATATGTTCTTTTCAGGGCATCGTTCAGTCTACATCTTATTCTACTGACAGTATCATCACCTTTGAATGCAAGCTGCAGAAAGATAGGCTTTTTCTCTACTGTGCTGCTTTTCACTTTTTCAACATGACGTCTCCCACATTTGTCAATGAACTTTTGTGGGTAACCGTTGTCGCGTAGGCATTTCTGCACAATGGATAGCTCTTCCTCAATCTTTTCTTCTGAACACAGCTTCCTTACACGATCAAATAATGTTCTGACCAATCGTTTTTTGTAACTTATAGGGCAGAAACTTTTAAAGTTAAGATAAACCGCCCTCCAGGTCTCTTTTCTGTGTATATATCTTATGATTTTGCCGTCTATATTTCACTGGATACCCAGGTCAAGAAAATGGAACTTCTCCTCTTTTTCGGCAGTTTTTAAACAAGCTCAATATACTAGAGTTCTAACAAATGATACCTGTTGTCAGCTTTGGCATAAGGCTGAAACATTTAAATCTCCATTATATCACTTTAAAAACATTGAACCAACTACATTTTGAATAAACCGAGTTTGGCGCGGATTCCTTTTTTTCAAATTTATGAACAGCCCAAACTGGATAACCAAAAATTATTATTTTTTATGTTTTAAAGTTCAATGAAATAAGCGTATCATTTTCTGAAATCTAATCAGAAATATAAACAAGAAACTGAGAGAATGAAAAATTTGAAAAATAAAAAAACATTTGAGAAATTGTTTGGTTTGTCGAAGAGTTTATTGATTTTTAGATGAGCTGTTTTTTTGTTTTGCAACCAACATTATGCTTGGTCAGTGAGTGAATGTTCTCCCACGATGACCATTGACAATGATGAATGTTTGACAATTTCTGTACAAAACATTTTCCTAGCCTCAATTAATTAAACAATATTCGAGGGTTTATTCTAACATGGAGAGAGAGAGAGAGTGATTAAGAGATAAAATTATATAATAATAGTAACGTCCAAATAGTAAGTATCATACAGACTAATAGTACAATAATAAAGGCGGAGTAGTGGGCGTCGTCTACCAGCCATACTGAAATCTGATTGGTTGTTTATCTGACTAGCAGATAAACGGTCAATACATCTGTACAGTTTAAATTCTGATTGACAGAATATCGAACAAGGTAGACGATAGCCACACAGATCAATCGTACATAGTAAATATCTGCATTTTTATTTTTTATTTTCTGAATCATTATCTAACAATGCCAAAAACATTCAGGTGCAATTAGCATACAAAACATTCAGTCGATATTAAGAGTATTCTTTCTGCCTTAAAAGGCGAAACAGATGGAAATACTAAATTGTCATTTCTCTCAACATCCCTTACCACTAAGTGGAGAATATTGATGAAACTTTTTCAATGACCAGTACATTCTAAAGGGAACGAAATATTCGCATACGGCGAAGAAAATTTTCCTTTCGATGGTTCATTTTCATTAGCTGCTGTACAATCGTAATTATATTTGTTTTTACGAATTTGACCACGGAGTCATATCAGTTAAAGAACCATCGAAAACCAGTACTGGAAAGCTGTTTCATCCTAGTTTGGGAATCATCGTCAGTACGCACTCACTGCCAGGGTTTGAACCCAGGACCCGATAGATCGACCACTCCATGAATTCTAACTTCTACCAATTCGTGATTTAGCGCGAATAGTATACGAGCTTGCCTTGTAACCATGATCAACTCGTACAAACAAATCTAATCCTTACAAACCAACTATTGAAAATGTAATTATATTTAACAAAGAAATCATTAGACCAATCAGATACTAGTAGAATTTGTCCTCGAAGACGTATTACATAATGTAGAGTGTAGTCTAGAATGGGTGACTAATTGGAAATTAGAAAAGGGGACAGAGGTTGGCATGACGCAATAAGTGTGAGATACGGACGAATCAATAAGATTGTGTAGAATGGAGAAGAACTGGTGGAAAGATGATAAAGTGTTTTTACATAAAAGCTGTATGAAAACACAATGTTACTCATTAATTAACAGTAATAGAGTGATAATAAAATATGGATGATGGGAATAATAATAACAAAAGAGAGGCAAAATTATAGTGAAAACGTTACTTTGACCACAGGAGGGCGAGTGAATGTATGGGGTGTTTTTGAATGCAGAGGTCCAGTTTCAGATCCCTAATAAGCAATGATTCAGCTATGTATAAGTGGCGTATTCGAAGTCCCTTTGTGCGATATTGAGGGACTCTGTGTAGCTCCGTGAAGCACTCATGGGGGGGGGGATGCTCTATGCCCACAATTGACAAGGTGTTTGGGGATGGAGCTGCTAGTATTCTTCTTTTCTCCTCTAGCTAGCTATCCAAGCTGGACAGTGTTCCAGAATACGTTTGCGAACTTGACGTTGCGTACGGCCGATATACTTTGCTCCATACGACCAAGTAAACTGATAAATGCACACAGAGGTGGCCAAAAGCGGTATCTTATCCTTAACAATGGACTGCATTAACTGTCTGCTAGAGAATGTGATATCTTAGGTAGCTGTTGACAATGTCTTCTTCAGACATTTAGAATGGCGGTTTCTGAGAATTTCCGCTGCGATGTCACCTTTGAATTCCAGGTTCATGAAGAGAGTTTTCTTAGGAACAGTTGAGATATTCGGAGACGGAGGCTTCTCTTTCATGTCTTCGTCTGTGAATCTTGGTGGGTACCGGTTCTCTAGTAGTGTTTCACGTAATAAATTTAATTCTTTCTTTATTGTGTATTCCGAACAGATTTTCCTATTCCTTGAACTTAATGTACGCACTAGGTTTTGTTTTCGCATCAGTGGGACGAAGCTCTGGAAGCTGATAAACTGTCCAGTTCATGTTGACTTGCGATATATTGATCTTTGAATCGTACAGTGTTGTCTTCTGATAAGTAGTAAATTGAGGAATGGAAGTGCCATGTTCTATTCACGTTCTAAGGTGATGGGTGTGCTGCGTTGCATGTTTTTGAGGAGATACTCTAAATCAATTTTTTCACCAGAAATTATGGATGTATCATCTACATATCTCTTGTAATAAGTGCAGTTGACTTATCAAAGGATCAAGAATGTTTTTTTCGAAACTCACCATGAAGCAGTATACACATTTTTCTTACGACATTCTAAAGTCTCAAATCCTTCTAATATATATCTGCTGAATTAAGACAAGTATTTCATGCATGTGTGTCAGTGGCACAGAGGTAGAATGCTAGCCAACCATGCTGGTGGTTCAGGGTTCGATCCCCGACTGCCGACGCACTTATTTACCCTGCCAAGCCAGTAGTAAGACCCGTAGAGAGGGAAGGTTGGACATGAATGAGACTAGCAACCCGATCTCGTAAAAATAAATACCACTGCTTATACTGAAACATCCAAGCTCTAGCTTGAAGCTGCCCTATGTTCCACTGGGAACGTAAAGAATTAAAAAAATTTCAGGCATAAAAGAAAACCTCCTTATTTTATGAATATGTAAAAAATGATGATGTTGAAAAGACAAGTAAATACCAAACTGCTTTGGGGAATTTAAGAGACTGAATTCAGTTAAACCAAGAAAATTCTTTTCGATAACTTGTTTATCATTAGGTTCTATAGTTATGTGTCCATAATAATAATAATAATAATAATAATAATGGCTTTATTCCAAACAGTATTTGTGGTACAGGTATGGAATTTTCAGCGTACATTACAATATTGCATCTAATTACCTCATAAATTTTATAAGGATTTAAAAATATAAAGCAACAACAACAAAAAGAGAAATAAAAGAAATAAAAAAGAACAGCATTGCATTCACATATTTAAACAATGCACCACAGGATATGATATATAAAATTAGTGTGTAATAGAATATATTAGCAACAATATAATAGTAACAAAGAAAGGAGAACAAAAGCTAATGGGAACTATTTGTTAGAGTGCCGCAGAAAGTTGATCATGTCATACCTAACGGATTTCTCATCATATAACAGCTGTACCAGATAAGGTATTGTGGAGTTTTGTACTTGGTAGTCCTGGCATATAGCTTCCTATAGTTGCTTCTAGTTCTACCAGATGAAATGCAAGGAGAGAGCTGCGTATAGAGAGGGTGTTCGGGGTCTGACAATATAGAATTCGCTAGTTTCTTACATGACATTATATGCCTATCCACAATGGTGTTAACCAGTTGGTTTAACGAAATCCCACTTCCCCTACTAACAGCTTTTAGTGCCCTACGCAGCGAAGCAAAGTCTTTCTTAAGTAGTCCAGGAAAGATTAATGGGGAGCGGTAAAGAGGGATGGGTAGAATACAGGAATTGACAAACTGAGAAAGCGAAGACTGCTTTATACCAGACTGCCTAAACTTCCTAACGTAGAACGTTAAGCGAAACATCTTTCTAGTAACTAGCAAGATGTGAGAGGACCAGGAAAGATCGGAGGAAATACTCAGTCCAAGGTACTTGACATTAGATGTAGTTTCAACCTCTATGCCGTCAATGATAGTGGGGCCATGTGAGCTAGCTAGTTGTTGTGGGTCACTTTTTCGTCTGAAAGTAAAATTTACTGCCTGACATTTAGACGGATTCAGCTTAAGACCATTTGAAGAGGACCACTGACTAATTTCCGAAAGAAAGTTATTTAATATGGAACAGTCTGACTGAGAGTTGACAGGCATGGAGACAGAGAGGTCATCAGCATACTTGACAAAAGTGGCTACATCAGAATGGGGCAAGTCATGTAGGAAAAAAGAAAACAGAAAAGGAGAAAGAACAATAGACAATTTATAAATCTATAAGTTTGACAGCAGGCCAGGGTAGTAACATTAGCTGGACTTGTTTCTTTTACACTCATAGTTCCGGTTGTTTCAGGCCAACCACAATTACCTATGTTGTTTGGATGCCTTTGACAATTTATTCAATACCCGATAGATGATAGGAAAAAAGACTTTTCAATGCAAAATACCTCGGTCTAGTTCTATCTTCCGACCTTACTTGGACATCTCATATCCTAACGGTTTCTAAGAAATTGTTCTGTCTAACCTACTACATTAAGAAACTTAGACAATCTGGAAGCACCCAACCTCTACTTTCACAATTTGTTAACTCTTGTATCTTACCTATTCTACTTTACTGCTCCCCGTTAGTCTTTCCTGAGCTACTGAAAAGGGACTATACCATCCTGAGAAGGATGTTGAAGGTAGTTAGTAGGACTAGTGGTGTAAAACTCAGTCAACTCGTCACTACATTAGTTGAAAGGCATCTGAATACATGCGAAAATTGGTCTACAACCATACTCTCCGACCCCCAACACCCCCTCTATTCCCAACTCTCACCTTTTATCTCATCAAGTAAAACCAGAAAGCAGTATAAAATAATATATGCTCGTACAACCAAGTACAGGAACTCAACGATACCATACTTGGCCCGTGTACTAATTGACAGAGACAATGTTAAGCGCGAAACCTATGACTTGCTTTGTTGTTAATAACATAATTTTAGGCTCTTTTATTTCCCTCTTATTTTGTATTCTTTAGTGAACACCTTCTTAAACATATTTAGCTACCTAAATTACTAACATTGGCTTACTCTTTTGTACTTTACTCTATTCCTTCTTTCGTGTATCTACTGGTTCCGACTCTATTAGCACTATGAGTACTACAAAATTGTCCTGTCATTAACCATCGTGTAATTATTAGTTTTTGTGGTTGTTTTTTTATTTTTTATTTTTTTCGGCAATATTAACTGACAATCATTGGTTGTGAACGCCATTGTCACCACCTTAAAATTTTGTATTATGCAGGATTACTCACACTACCACTACAAACACTGCATTAGACCTGATAATAAAAAACAAAACAACAACCCTGAAATGTTATTTTATGATTGTTTAGTGTTGTTTCAACCTAAATTAACTGATCATCTTGGCGATAAACATTCTTAAATATCATTTCATAACTTCTTGTATGACTACAGCTTTACTGTCACCATGCATAATCATATCACAGCTTCCACTACCCAATACTGAGATATTATTATATGATGTTTATTTTCCTTTCTACTTCTTGGTATTTTTTTCGCATTTTTAAAAAATTATTTTGTGTTTTTCCTGTTTTTTTGCTGTTGGTGTCTTTATATTTATTTTTTTGAAATACTCCTTTTAAATGTTTGATAAAATTAGATGCAAATATTGTAGATATGTGCTGAAAATTCCACACTGTACCGCTAGTACTGTTTCTGGTATAAAGCAAATTATTATTATTATTGTTGTGCGTTTGGACGAGACGATCTAATATGGGACTCTTGATAGTCCTAACTACACCATTATTTCACTGTTCCCGAAGACGAAAAATAAAGTTCCTAAAGCAGTAGCCAGTATAACTCACTCCAGAGGAACAGTTGTGTTGATGGATATAATGAGAGGTGACTAGTCTGTGTACTTCGTCTCTGAGTTTTGGAATCACAAGAGGTAGTCGTGTGGAGAGTGTGAGTTGCAGCTCACTGGCATTAAACGTTCTTTGAATCGATTTTCTCATCTTGTTACTTATTGTTTCATTTGGTATATTACTTATGAATTGTAGTCGTATACATCTGTGTAAGCTTCTTGTAGGGAGACAGAGAATAATTCTTTCCTACTTTGTTAGCTATGTGTTTGGTGATAAACTTTTCAGGAACGCTATTTTCTGTTAATGTTCCATATCAGATCTTGAGTTCATTTTCGATTGCATCTTCTTCTGAACTAAAGTTCATCTTCACATTTATTTAGTTAGCTAAGATTAAGAAAGTTACACATATAAGGCTAGATTTTAAAAAAAACAAAGCAAAACAAAAAATACATAGTGACATCAGTAACTAATATGTGTATGTATGTATCCAATGTGAATGATACTCATTGTTGCCATAGTAACGACATAATTACTGTATGATGAGTAGTTAGCCTGTGTTTATGCGGTAACGTTAGTCTGTTTATTTGCGATTGACTGACTTATTGGTTTCGTGTAACTAACTGCATTAATCCACTAATGCAGGAATTGTTAGGTGTCAGTATGGGTAAACAGACGATGAACTATGAAGTATTCCGGGACTGTACCCATCTATGCGATGATGGATCTTTGTATTAATTAGTAAACTTAGATTGTTACCTTGATGCTAAGTAGTGTATATCTAACGAAAGATTAGATTTTTAACTAAAGCGAGTGGAACGCTTTGAGCAGGATAAAATGACGCCGTTATATATCGTTGGTTCGTCTCAGATGCCTACATCTATAAACAATTTAATATCAATGTACAATATATACAAATAATATAGTTATTGACCACAAAAGTGAAGGATGCTTATGATTATTATTATTACAATTATTTTTCCCTTGGGTTCCGAGTTGAACATAAGGCTTCAACCACACAGCTTCATTTTGTCCCGCTGTCTCCAGTCATCTTCTTTTGGCCCCACGATCGCCCATATTCTCTCATCTCCTCCAATCATGATCTCCTTCATATCATTCTTGGACGCCCGACTCATCGTTTCTCATTCGAATTCCACTCGACATCCCGTTTCACAAGTGATGTCACTCAGTGATCTTAGCGTGTATTTAGTCCATCTCCATTTTCTCAGGAATATTTGTTGCACAGTAGGTTCCTGATTTGTTAGTTTGTTTGTTACTGGATTTTCCTGCTATTTATTTCTTCTGACCGACCATCTGATCTTCAGTATGCAGCTAACCAAGGCAGATGTTGAGCGAATTCTGCAGCCATTTTGGAAATGCTTTCCGTAACTCGCCAAGTTTCTGGTCTATATGTAGAAAAACTGACTGTCTTGATATTGCTGTTGGAAATATACTTCTTTATGCTGATTACAGAAGATTTCCAAACTGATTTTAAAGTGATAAAGGTTTGTCATGTTTGTTCAATTCTCTCTGGTTTTGACATCCCCATTCGTGCAGTATGCCTGTGGTTGTTAGTATGGTTTTAAGCAATTGATTGTACTCAAAACGCTAGCAGTAAGTAAATAAAACTGTATTAATGTGCATCTTTATCACAAGAAAATATTCTGTAATGAAATATGGTAAGTGCATCACCATGTTTTGAAAACCATTTGTTCTCATGTTGCTTAACTCCACGATGGATTGTAAATGTTGCATGTTGCACCGTCTATTACGAGGAAATCATTTACATCGAGAAATTTCATTAGAAGTCTCCTGATATCATTTATACTCTTCAGAGTAATCTGTTGTCTGAGATGATGTCGTGTAACAGCTTACCTGGATTATTTCATATCACTAGAAAGAGCGTAGTACACTACACTGAATGCTTAACTTTGTTATCGATAACATATACTGAATGTAATTATAAATGGAGTATGTAACTGCTTTGTGGATCTTTAACTCAGAGAATAAAATTGCCCACATTTAGTAAAACAGAGTTGCATTCAGACTATGTTATTATTTCCTTAGGTTCAGAGTGAAACATGGGGCTTCACGAGAACACCGCCATTTCATCCTGTTTCCTGTAGTCCTGATTTAGCTGCTTCCATGACTGTCCATAAGCTGTCATCTCCTACAAACATGGTCTTTTCCATGTCAACATCGGACCATTCCCAAATCGTCGTATCCCATTTGGGTTACACTCGACCGATGGCCCGACAGCGATGTCACCAAACGATCTCCTCAACATCCATCTAATCTATCTGCATTTTATCCATCATATTTGTTGAGGGGTAGGTTGTTGATCGCCTCCACCCCAGCCAACCGCCACCCAGAGTTCTTTATTCTAATTCTTTCTGACTTGTCATTTGGTCTCCAATATGGAGTCATCGAAGGCAGCTGTGAGAAATGCCTTTCATGATGTGCATTCTAAGTTTATTGTCCATATAGAACAAGTGACTGACTTGACATTGCTGTTAAAAACTCCTAATTTGCTGAAAACTGAATAGACCTGTAAAACCAACAATACACTTAAGTGTAAGGATCAAACAATTTAGGTCCCGTCATGAATACAGACAGATAAAGACAATATTAAGAACAAGAAAACACACTGTCAAAACAAAATATAATTCAAATAAAACAATCAAAAGTATGTTTATCAAGATAGAACAAGATTAATCACAGTTTCCATTCTCTATGCAAAACTCGGTTTCAATCGTTGAATGACAGTCGCTTCAGTGATATGAAGTGAGGACAGGAGTAAGACAAGCTGGCTGCCTACTATCGCCAATGATTTTCCTGATTGCAGTAGACTGGATAATGCGACAAACAGCAGACAGCAAGGAAACAGTCATAAAATGGACTCACACAAAAAACTTGGAGGATCTGGACTTCGCCGATAATATATGTCTGATTTCCCACAAACTGGAAGATATGCAAGCGAAAAGCAACAAGTTGGCAGAATAAGCATCTAGGGAAGACAGGATTTCAGGTGAACACAGAGAAGACAGAGGTGATGAAGATTCCTGGGCAACACCACCAGGAGCAACAACAACAACAGACAACAATCAGCATAAATTGGAGGAACCTGAAAGAAACAACCTCCTTTACCTACCTGAGAAGCATCGTCTCAACTACAGGCGGATGGAACTGACGAGGATATCAAAGCAAGAATCCGGAAAGCAAGACAAGCTTTCACTACAATCAAGTCTGTGTGGAGGTCAACAGCACTCAGCCTGAAAAATAAGATCCGGATTTTCAACTCCAATGTGAACTCAGTGCTGCTTGCTATACGGACCAGAGACTTGGCGCGTCATGAAGAGCACCCCAAGCAAACTACAGACCTTCATTAACAGTTGTCTTCGCTCAATACTCAAGATCAGATGGCTGGCCAGAAAAGATAAGCAACAGGGAGGGATCTCTGGCAATGAGCGAACCAACCAGGAACCGATTGTGAAACAAATAGGCAGGAAGAAACAGAGGTGGATTGGCCATACTCTGGGGAAACAAACCATCAAGTGACATCACTAGACAAGCCATTGCTCGAGTGGAACCCGACCGAATGGGAAGCGGCGAGTTAGTCGTCAGTGCAAGGGTGACTTGGAGGAGGTCATGTGAAGAGGAGATGAAAGCGTGTGGGCAGACATGGAGCCAGGCGAAGACTCTAGCAGAGAACCGAACGTAATGGAGACGCATGGCTGAAGCCCTATGTTCCTCTAGGAATTAAAGGAAACAATAATAATAATAATGACCACTATCTAAAACACTAAAGGGGTTAGCAGTTTCACTACTCGGAACTTTGTCGCCTTCCAGATGTGAATTTCTTGAAATATACTCATATATACGGTGATAAATCCTACCTTCTGTTCTCCCAATGTATGTATTTCGTCATGTACATATAAATCGGTACATTCAATTGGAGGTGACATGAAAGGGGAACTTGTCAAGCTTAGATGATCTCAGTGAATGTTTAATTCGTTATATTATGACGATCAGTAACCTTAATATTACTACTACTGTAAAGAAGGTAAATTTGGTATACCATATTTTCAAACTGCCATTTGCACATCATTTACCACATCCTTGACGAATTGGTCAAATATCAACACATTCGATAGCTTCTTGGATTCTGCATCATATGGCAACATTCTTCTCATGATTTTCTTCTTTGATTACTCTTTCCAGTGTGCCAAACATATTGTTACTTTTCTGAATTCGTTTCTGATGTACTACTTATATCGGATTATAAGTAGCACTCACCACACTACTACTACGACTTCATCGTAGATGCATTACAGACATGATGAGAAGAATTCACTAACTAGAGAAAGTTTAGTTTATGCATTCTGATAAATATATATACACATAGACTTCTAAATATGATTTAAATCAAGCTTGGCATATTTTGCATTTTTTTTGTTTTAATTATATTTTGTAATGAATATTGATTTTCTCTTTTGCTTACTTAGTCTTACGTAATACTTCTACAGTTTATCTTTATATTCAATTCACATGACTCTTCAGTAATGCATAGATACACACATACATATATGTGTATATGAGTAAATTCACTGTTGTCTTTAATTTTGTATAATTGTAATTCTTAATGACAAAGTACTCTTTTTATGTGCGCTGAAATCACACTAGTTACCAATGTTGCATAATCACTAACACCCTAATTATAGGTATATGCACTCCACTAGTATGCATGAAACATGAAACTTATAATATTACAAGAAGAAGATGATTATGGAAGTTACAGGATTTCATCATGAGGTGACGTCATCGGTTAGAACAACACTAGAAAACCTGGAAGTACTGGACAACTGTTTCATCCCAGTTTAGGACTCTTCAAAAGTACGCACTAATGGGGTTTTCCAACCTAGGGTCTTCTGGTTACAAGTCAACCTCAAAGATTCGTTGCGAGGATAAAAAATTTAAATTTTGACAATAAATTCATGATATCATTTGACGTATCTTCTTTTATCACCAATATACCACCTCTGGAAGCAGTAGACTTTGTATGCGAAGAACTAACAAAACGAAACATCGATATCGGCATTCCTGTATCTCGTATAAAAGAGCTTCTCTTGAAATGCACAATGAATGTTCACTTTTTATTTAATAAGGAACTATACAGATAAGTTGATGGTATGGCAATGGGGTCACCACTAGGAACCATTCTAGCCGAGTTTTTCTTTGCAAAACTAGAGAATGTGCGTTTGAAAGGTTTAAGTGAACTAGAGTTCCACTGTCGTTATATGGATGAAGCAGTTTTGATTTCGGAAAGTGAGGATGAAGCAAAGAACATCCTTGTTGACAAATTTAACCATGTTCATCCTGCAATAAATTTAACCTTTGAGAAAGAAAGAGACTGTAGTATATCATTCCTAGACGTCCTTATGACTACAAAAGAGGACCGTACAATAAGAAGAAGTCAGTATACTCATTTTTACAGGTTCGTGCCTTTGAGATAAAAACGCAGTCTAATAAAGTGCTTGGCTCACAGAGCAAGAGCAGTCTGCTCTGATGAATGTCTTAATGAAGAACTTGTTAAACATTTTCCGAGTTAGAAGGGTTACCTAGAAAAATTTATAAATTAGAATATGAATCAAAAGTCAAGGCAGTCCAAAGTACCAACAGTTTCGAAAAATGAAGGCCTGATTCTTACAACTTCAGTACCTTGGTGATAACACCAATGAGATATTACCACAATGCCTAAGGAATGTGGTAAAAGGAGCGTTCGGTGCTGCTAAATCATGCTGTGTCTTTGAAACCACTCTTACTTTGCGTTACTGGGGTTAAAGATAAACTGTCTAGTTTCCGCTCTTCTATGTATATCCACCAATTTGACTGCTAGCTTCTGTGGAGCCAGTTACATAGGCTGTACACTGAGGCGTGTATATCATAAGATTTCTAAACATCATCCTGCAAAGTGGTTAATTAAGTAAAGGACAAACAAAATCCATTCACAGCTCCATTCTATGTCATCTCGTGGATACAAAATACAATATTGATGTTACCGAGGCAGCTTTCCAAGTCATTTACCGCATACCAATCAAATAATCTTAACTTTACCTTCTTAAGAGTTCGTCGACTTCATATTGCTGAAGCTGGCTGTGGTAATCTACATAAAGAAACGTAACTTATGTATCGAAAAGAAGTTGGTTGGTTCAGACACTGTCCTTACCCCCCATCAAGGTTCCAATGATCCTTAATTTGTTGTAGAAATTTCCTTAATTTTATTTGATATTCTATTTCCTATTACATTTTTATGCATATTTTAACTTATGCATCTTCCTTGAACTGTAACTTCACTGATCTTAACAAATCGATATTATTTAAAAAGTACACCAATATTGTTAATGACGATTATTCTAGAATATTCTGTGTATTTCAATATATATAAACGTAATTGTAGGGTCGGAAGAGGAAATTATCGAAAAGAATATTCCTTGCTCAAATTTTCTTTTGTCTTCTAAATTTCTGAATGAATACTTTCGCTATATTGAAATTACCACGTTGTTATTACAACGTTTTTAATCCATATAACTGCCCAAAAAAGTCAATTTTCTTCGTCATATAAGATTATTATTAGTATTGCTTTGGGTTCCTAGTGGAACATAAGGTTTCAAAAAAACCTTTCTCCACATTCTTCTGTTTTCTGCTGTCCTTTTCATCTGGGTCCACTATTGCCCATAATCGCAATTCTCCTCCTCCTCCTCGCCACACGATCTCCTCCATGTCACCCTAGCACCAACAACCCACTCGTCGCTTCCCATTTTGATTCCACTTGAGCGATTGCCTGTATTGTGCACGATTTCATATGACGGTTTCCTCAACGTATGCTCGACCGGTTCAACTCCATTTTCTCCTACATATTTGTTGCGCAATCGACTCGTCGTTGGTTTGTTCCTCATCAGCCAGAGCTTCTTGTTGTTAATTCTTTCTGGTCGACTGGCTGGTGTTTGTCAGTAGAATACATATATTCATCCACGTCTTCTAGCCCTGCTCCTAATCCTAGTGTTTCCCCAACTTAATCCTAATCTACACCTAACCAATTCTAATAATCTCCCTAATTAGGTTAACCGAACCATAACCTGTCCTTAGCCTAAACCTTAACTCAATATTTTCCAAATATCCCGTACAATATGACAACACTTCGTTAAGCCTATTTTATTCATGATTCTAGTGTTATTTATCTGGTTTCATTAACTTGCCAAATGAGAGTTCCACGATCACACTATTTTGGCGCTTAAAATTTAAGTCGGCCGATTACTTTTGACATTTTCTTGCGTGACTTTAAATCTCTGTCAACAGCACGAGAAAATGGGTGACTTGCAGGAGCATCACTCACCCTACTCTACCCTCAGGTTTTAATGTCCTTCAAAATGTAGCCTAGTGAATGAAGATTAATGAAGAGAAATAAAGTCAGCATGAAAAATAAGACATCAGATTTTCTCAGTTTCCAAGAGCTAGTTTGTAGGGATTTGTTTCATTTCAAGTTTGACCATGAATTGATGATGTCAGTTAGAGAGCCGTCGGAAACCAGCACTCAAGAACTCCAGCATTGTGCCCTATCAGTCTATCTCCATTTTCTCCTACATATTTGTTGAGCAGTTGCCTCTTGCTCGGTTGGATTGTCCGTCGCCAGAGTTGTCAGTTATAGAACCATTGGAAACCAGAGCTGAAGAACTGGATAGCTGTTTCGTCAGCTTAGTTTGGCACTCATCTGTAGTACGCATTCACCACTAGGGTTCGAAGCCAGGACCTTCCGGTTACAAGTCAAGCTCGTATACCAACCTGCCATTGGGAATAGAGTCAGTGGTCCATGAATTCTATCTTCTACCAATTCGTAGTTTTAGGGTAACCACCAGCCAGTGTCATCGCTTGCGTGTATCTGTCCCCACTTCCGACCGGGTGAACTCCACAGGTCGTAACTTCTCACTAGAACTCTCTCTCCACTTAACTTCGTCCTGAAGCCAGTCACTAGCTTTCTTATGTGTAGAAAATTAGACCAAATATTTTTCCTCGAAATTAACAGTGTATGACTTAATCCATAGAATTTACCTCTGACCTTAGTTTCTGCTTTAGTGTACTTTATGTTACTACAACCATAGGAACGAATCAGTTCATGCAAATCTCTTTTGTGTCTGAAAGTGAAATTAACAATATGACATTTTAAAAGTAATTAGCTTAAGACTATTTGACAAGGACCATTAACTACTTTCTGATAAAAATATTATTTCAGAATAATGTTGAGTAATCAATTAAAAAACAATTACTATTACTATTATTCCCTTGGGTTCCAAATGGAACATCTCAATTTTGCCCAATTCTCTACAGTCCTCTCAAATGGCTCCACTATTGTCCATAATCTCTCATCTCTTTATTGTCGCCTTCAAACCTATACCAAACCCGGCGTTTCCCATCCGAGATCCACTCGATGACATACCTTAGGCGCGATGTCAGTCAATGGTCTCTTTAACGTGTGTCAAACCATATCTCTATTTTCTTCGACATATTTGTTGAGCAGTCGGTTCTTGATTGGATCGTTTTTGTTTGTTTGTTTGTTGTTTCTAATTCTATCCGTCCAGCCATCTGACATCTGATATCGAGTGGAAGCATCTGCTGTTAAAAGTCTAGTAGTGGCCTATTAGAAATGTTTTTCGTGAGGTACAGTGCAAGCTTTTGATTCCATATTAGAATAATTGACTGACTTAACATTTGTGTTCAATATCCGAATTTTGTTCTTTGTTCTGAGTTCAGCAGATTCCCAAAAAAAGAACAGTAGAAAACAATTAGGTGGAATTATTTCAATATATTTTAGAAACATACTACTAATAAGGACTTAATAAAGCAATAATAATAATCTTCTAGAGTCGGTTTGTAAGGAATAGATTTGTTTTTACAAGTTGATCACGGATTGATACCACTTAGAGGACCATTGAAAACCAGCCTGGACAGTACTGGACAGCTGTTTCTTCGTCAGTACGCACCCACTGGCAGGGTTTGAGCCCAGGACTTTCCGGTTACAAGGCAAGCTCGTATATCATTCAGTCACTGGAACCCGATTCAGTGACCAACTCATGAATTCTAACTTCTACCAATTCGTGATTTAGTGCGACTTGTACCAACCAATGTTATCGGTGGGAAATCCATCCTCATACTTGACTGGTTTGACCTCACTGGTCACGACTTCTCATTAGAACTCCAGGAAACTCCGTCCTGTAGAAAATCACGAGTGAGGATCAGATTAATTTTCAAGAGTTGACTTGTAAGGATTTGATTTGTTTTTCGAGTTTGCCGACGGATCGATATCAGTTAGACAACCACTGGGAACCAGCCAGGGAGTACTGGACATTTGTTTCATCTTAGTGGTCAAACTCAAAAAAACACATCTAAACCTTACAAATCAACTCCTGAAAATTGATCTGATGCTAACTAGCTCCAAGTCTGTGTGGAGGTCAACAGCTCTCAGCATAAAAAATAACATCCGGACTTTCAACTCCAGTTGGAAGTCAGTCAGTGCTACTATATGGATCAGAGACTTGCACTGCGCGTCATAAACAGCATCTCAAACAAACTACACACCTTCATTAACAGTTGTCTTCGTTCAGTACTCAAGATCAGGTGGCCGGTCAGAAAAGATCAGCAACAGAGATCTCTGGCAATGAGCGAATCAACTCAGCAGGAACCGATTGTGCAACAAATCTGCAGGAAGAAATGGAGATGGATTGGCCATACTCTGAGGAAACAAACCATCAAGTGACATCACTAGACAAGCCATTGCTCGAGTGGAGCCCGACCGAATGGGAAGTGGCGAGTTGGTCGTCAGTGCGAGGGTCTGGTGACTTGGAGGAGGTCATGTGAAGAGGAGATGAAGACGTGTGGGCAGACATGGAGCCAGGTGAAGACTCTAGCAGGGAACCGAACGCAATAGAGACGCCCGGCTGAAGCCCTATGTTCCTCAAGAATTAAAGGAAACAATAATAATAATAGCTAGTGACTTGCTACAGGATGGAGTTTCCTGGAGCTCTAGTGAGAAGTCACGACCAATGCAGTCAGGAGTGAGGAAAAATTTCCCACCGATGACACTGGTTGGTGCAAGTAGCGCTAAAATCACCAAAACTAATAATAAAACAAAATACAAACTAGGATTTTCTAAGAAAGGAAGTTTCTCTATGAGACAATCTCAGATGCCTTCGAGTTGTACCAAGTGTGAGAGAACAGTAACATGATATTTGTGAGAATTTTGTTGTTTAATTACATAGAATTTATACATATATATAAATTCAATTTCTGTGAGTTCATCTCATTCTTGAATGCTTAAAATGTGCTCATTTATAGCCATCGTTTTCACTCTTCACTGAGTGCATGCACAAATTTAAACACACACACATATATCTACGCATATATAAATGGTTAGATTTAGTTGGAAGTTATATATATAAATACAGTCCACCATTTTGAATAAATCAATAAATTTTTGTAATGTCTATTGATCAATTTATATGTGTATTTTTTAAATACTAATACAATTGGTCACACAAATGTTCATATCTATGAGTAATACTGAAAACCGTCAGTTACACAGGATATGTGTATATTTTCACCGATGCTCAGCGCCACTGATTAATTTTCAAACCTTCTTTTCCTATTCTCTGTCAAATCACTATAGATCAATAATCTGGTAATGCATAACTTACTTGTGGTATACATAAGAAACTAGTTAACTTCAAATCAGCTGTCCATTATAGTTCATGGAACATCTTGGAGTTTCATTGGTTATTCTGGAGAGTTCAAACATAAAACATTAATAAAGTCATATTGGACAAGTTAAAGCATAGCGATCAGGGAGTGTAGACGTACCACTAATAACGCTGTGCACGAAATGAGGTGCACAATTTAATCCCAATCTCATTTTTAAGTTTTGTTTAGATAATGGGTCGATAACTTGTTAGGGATAGGATTCAGGCTAGGATTCGAGTTAGGGTCAGGGTAACAGGATTTGGGTTGGGGATTAGGGTAAGGATGTTTTAGCAAACAGTTTTAGGGTGTTCATAATTGTTGACTGTTGTTATATGGTTGGAGACAATCGGCAGGAAACATGGCCTGACCTAGGTTTCGTGCTAGTTTGTACTCTTCAGCAAGGCATATCTGCAACCTCGAAGGAACTCATGTCCCCACCGAGACTAAAACCCAAGACACCCAGTGAGCACCGCAGTCAGAGACTTTAGCATTGAGCTATTCAGACTCATGATTGACCAGCTGTGGGACTGTATTAGACACCTTGATTGGACACTAGCTAGTGTCATACGTTTAGTCCTATATTTCGTGTGAACCGAATTCTGTCATTCAAGTGTGCAATGTGGCTATCAAGGTGTGGATACAACTTGCTGACTGGTGAGTGCCAGCAAGCACTAAACCTAGGTGAGGCCAGGCTTTCTGCCTATCGCATCCAGTTATCTAATAACAAAAATGGCTCAGAATGAACCGTGATCGCCAGCCATCTAGCATGATGGCGACATTGCAATCTTGACTGATAGAATTCAGTCTGCAGCAAAGAAAAGGCTAGACGCTTGACACTAATTAGTGTATAGGCAAAGTATCGTTGACTTTTTTTCTAGTAAATAAACCGTATTCTTACATAATAATAACATTGGTCATTCTGATTGGTCGTCTCAAGGTCAGTTGAGCGTCGGCCTTATTTGGATCGCTATTTTTAACTTTGCCGTCATACCTTAACACATTGCTGTGATGTAGATATTTTCACTGATATTAATGTCTGTTGTCATTTATTATTGTAATTCCTTACATTCCGAGAGGAATATACGCTTTTAGTTTTCAGTTGTAGTGTTGTTTTAACTGTATAGGGTTACAAAACCTTCCATCTTTCCTGGGATTACTGCTGGCTAATAAACTAGATGCATCCGCCAAGAACTGAACTCGAACCTCCCAAATGGCTGATGCGCATCCTACCACTGCAGCCCGAAATCAGTGGCATGACAGAATGGAATAACCTGACTTCACTCCCAGGGTAACAGCAGAACACGGCAGTGTCTGGTAGCGGAGTATTTTGTTGGCTAACTGATGCGACTGTTTTTTACTACTATTTTTGGGTAGTAAGGGGAACATAGGGCTTCAACAGAACATTTTATCCTATTCTCGGGAGTCCTTTTAATGTCACCCAACGGTTGCCCATAACCCTTGTCTCCTCCAATTCACATAATCTCCTCCATATCACCTTCAGACACACGCCCAACTTGTCGTTTTTTACTTCACTTCCACTCAAGCGATGGGCCGGCGCGCTGTGTCATCCGACGGTCTCCTTAGCGTGTGTCCTATCCATCTACATTTTATTCGGCATATTTATTCAATAATATGTTCTTGAATGGTTCATTCCCAGAGTTTAGTTTTGCTAATCTTTTCTGGCTACCATTTTGATCTTGAGTATGGAGCCAGAGAAGAATGCTATTAATAGTCTTCATCAGGATGTTGTATATGTTCTTCGAGACGTGCAGGGCAAACTTCTAACCAGTATGGGAAAATTGACTGACTTAACATTGATGTTGAAAATCCGAATTTCATCTATTATGCTGAGTGCAGTAGATTACCAAACTGACTTCAGAATGATGAAGGTCTGACTTGCCTTTCCAATTCTGGATGGTTTTCACATCCTCAGCTGTGCTGTCACCTATACTTGAAACGATGCTTTCTAGATAAGTAGGATAGGTGACTTCCTTTAAATTTCTCCGGTTGATAGTGATTCGTACTTGTTGTTGTTGCTGGTCGATTAGTCATCTTCATCACCTCCGTCTTCTTTGTGTTCACATGAAGTCCTGTGTTTACTGCTTCTTCTGACAAGCTGTTGGTCTTTGTCTGCAGATCTTCAAGTTTGTGCGACATTAGAAATAAATCATCCTAAAAGTCCAGATTTTCCACAATCTTCGCATCGATTCCAACATATTCCCGTTTTCTTGCTCCGCACAGTCTGATGCATAATTCAGGACAAACAGATGTGAAGATATGGTTAAATACCTATAACTTACACTGAAATGTTCATTTGCACATTGTGCTTCTTTTGTCTTGCTTTAACACCTTCAGTGTTCTTTCCTAGGGATCTTCCATTTCTTCTCCTTACCATTTTTTTAATCCATCTCTCCTCTATTGAGTATTCTTGCAAAAGACATCACACACAGTATATACTACTTAAAAAGCCTCATGTTAGTAGCACGCGTCATACCAGTACTTCTCGCACGCGAAGTGAGCACTTCCCCATTTGGGCTAGTATTCTGGGCATAATTTTTAGCTTCCACTGATTTTAGAACTGCTTTCGACTCTGTACCTAGACGTCTCTTGCTAAATAAGCTCTCTATGACAAAAATTGAGTCCTGGGTCACTAACTGGCTGCATTTCTACTTCTCTAACAGAAAGCAGTACGCCGTATACAAAGGTGAATCCTCCTCTGTTGTGCTCACTGAAGCCGGAGTCCCCCAAGGTGCTGTACTCTCCTCACTTCTCTTTTCTTTCTTTCTACATGACTTACCATCTTCAAATGACATTAATTTTCTCAAATACGCTGACGACCTGACAGTATCTTTGCCTGTCAAATGTCAAAGCAACTGCTCTAAACTAAATGGCTTTCCGTCAGAAATCAGCCAGTGGTCCAGGGAAAATGGTCTTACCCTAAACCCCTCCAAATGCCAAACAGTCAATTTCACCTTTAGGCATAAATCCGACCTAAACAAACGGGTTAGCTCTCACGAGGTGTGCAACACAGATGGCACTGAAATAGAAACCAAGTTGGAAATTAAATACCTAGGCGTCATTCTATCTGCTGATCTTTCCTGGTCGTCTCATTTCTTGACGATTTCTAAGAAAATATTCCATCTTACCTTCTACATCAAGAAGTTAAAACATCCTGGTATAACCCAACCCTTACTCCTACAATTCGTTAACTCTTGCATCCTGCCTATTATTCTCTATTGTCCCCCCTTAGTTTTTCCCGGGCTACTGAAGAAAGACTATAACATATTATGCAGGATGTTAAAGTTGTCAGCAGGGTAAGCAACGTGCCACTTAACCAGCTTGTCAATATTCTGGTTGACAGGCACATGGACTGATGTGGAAAATGGGCCAAATCCATTTTATCTAACTCACACCACCCTCTTCACTCACAACTCTCCCCTTGCATCTCATCAGGCAAAACCAGAAGCCTATATAGAAAACTATCTGCTCGCACCAGCAAGTACAAAAACTCAACCATGCTCGTGTTCTGTGCGATAAAGAAAGCATTAGGCGTGACACTTATAACTTATTGAATAGTCAGTACAGGAACTGGATCTCGTCTTTCCAACTCATATCATTTATAGGTACAACATTTTCTTTCTCTCTTTTTTCCGTTATGTGCTGCTTTGTTTCTTTCTTCCGCTTACGCCAGTAAATATGAAAGCACCTACTTTTCTAACACCTCCAAACACTGTTCAATTTTGGCTTTGCTACCGACATGCCAATGTGTTGTTGTAATAATGAACTGAGATTTCCTTAATCTATGTAGTGTTCTATTTATTGTTAATGTACTAACTGGATGCAATACTGTAGTAAAAATGCTGAGAATTCCATTCTGTATCACAAGTACTGTTTTGGAATAAAGCAAATTATTATTATTATATTTTCAAAATAACTGGCGTCAGTAGCATTTCGAATGTCTGACTTCCAACAGCCTAAAATAATTTTCAAGTTTGACCACAGATTGATATCAGCTAGAGAAACATTGAAAACCAGCCAGGGAGTAGTGGAGAGCTGTTTCGTCCTACTCAGAGACTCATCGGATTTACGGACCCACTGCCAGGGTTCGAACTCAGGACCTTCCAGTTACAAGCTCTCAAGCTTTCAGACCATCCAGCCACTGGGGCGCGACTCAATGACCAACCCATGAATTCTAATTTCTATCAATTCGTGATATTAGTTGATGAGTCAAAAACTAGACTGACGAAACAGCCTGCCATTACCCCTTAGTTTTCAAGGGTTCCTTACAGCTATCAGTCCATGGTGCAATGTGATGTTCATAATGAAATAAGGAATATGTGAAATGAAACAGGTGGAGGTGTATATTGAGAAAAGAGATAGTATTACTAATAATAAGTCCGGAAAATCCGATAGTACGAACGTTTGAATAAAGGATATAAATTATAACGAGTAATCTTGGTGAGAAGAAGAATCGTTAATCCATGTTTAAGAAAAAATCAGAACAAGATTTTTCTAAAAGTTTCTCCATGTAAGTCACAGCTTCTTCAGTAGAATTATTCGGATTTTTCTTAAACAAGCTGGGATTATTTTATATAGTTTATAATAGAAAGGGGATAGACCAGACGTAAGTTCAACAAGAATGACAAATAACAGTAATAATGATGACGACGGAATAATAATAGTAATGGTGTGATGTCAACATAAAAGTACTATTTGTGAACAGATATCAGGTAATAATGAATTTAGTGAGGTGGAATGAACAAGATTATATATGTATGCATAATAACAAGTTTGAAAAGCATTACGAAGACCTAAGGTAAAAGTCATAGTAAGAAAACTTATGAAATCGTGAAAGGTCAGAAATGAACGTTTGTCACTGAAACAAAGCGAAAAAGAAGAAAGAAAAAGGTGGATAGGTATTTAAAGTATCAATGTTTATGGAGGATTTATTGACCTTACTGTAGGCCAAGGTAAACCTAGCGGTTGGACATACTTCTTCTGTATACAGGAGGTCAAGTCATCTGGTATTGATTGTTACCACTTCAGCTACTGGTAGAAGGAAGATGTAGTCGAGCGCCTCTAGATAGATTACCAGGAACACGGTAGATAACTGAGGACGCGGGCCCCAGCTTTATTGGATGTCCAGTAGATACCTACCAAGTGGGTTAAGACTGCAATATGTTCACGTCAACGATATCTTAAATTTTTAGACAACCACTAGAAACGAGAGTTCTCAAAGAACACTAGTGACTGACTAGGAGATGACGTTGCCTGCAGTTCTAGTGAGAAGTAGTGAAAAGTAGAGTCTACAAAATTGGTTGTGAGGACAAACATTCACAGTTGAAATCAGTCAGTGGTCCTTTTCAAATGGTCTTAAGCTTAACTCCTCCAAGTGTCAGGTTGTTAAATTCACTTTCAGACGCAAGCATGACTTACATCAGTGATGAGTCATACCAGAAATATGGAGAATATTACTGCCAATCAAATCAAGAGATAAGAAATAATGAAATTATATAAAGGAAACAGGAAAGTTGTCTAAGTAACTTGATATGATTATGAGCAGCAATAAATGGTGCTCAAAATGTGGTCATCAGCAAAATATTACTGTATAACCCTGTGAGACTTTGTCAAAATAAAGATTTCATCCACAATGGAATTATACTCTATCTACCACACTGTACAAGTTCTATTCTTATACCCTAAAAAAGCCAATATTTAAAAAATCTCAGATTCAATTTAATAACTGATAATAGTGAGTGTTTCAAACAATATATATTCTCATTATTTCAAATAATGACCATTGATCTATAAAAGTGTATTGAAGAACAATTAATGGTTGAGTACTTACTTAAATTTACTTACTTAATTGCAAACAAACAACTCAGATTAATCTCTTTATTGTGATACAAGTCTATTGATTTTTTAAAATTCTATTAATAATTATTTTAAAATAGAAAGGTAACATTTCAGGGGTTATTAGTGGTATATATGAATAATGCTGGCTTTTAAAACACCATCGATATCCTCTGTCATTATGGCAAGTAAACAGATGTCAATAAGGACGAAGGAGTAAGTACGACGCACCAATGACCTTGAACTCAACAATCACCTTTAAATGGCATGAAAGCCTTACACGGGATACCTTTCTCTGATTAGTGACACAAATGCCTCCCAATTTCTCATTAAAGCTACAATAGAATAATTAAACCACACTATATACATGTATTCATCTAAGTCTTTTAGCCCTAACCATAATCCTAGTTTTTCCCCACCCTAACCCTAATCTACACCTAACCAATTCTAATAATCTCCCCCATTGGGTTAACCTAACTGTAGCCTGTCCTTAACCTAAATCTCAATTAAATCTTTCCCAGGTAATTGTTAAGAATAGACGCTACAGTCAAATAACCTTGAAGCGACCAATCTGATAGCTCAGCACTACGCATGTACATTTTTCATGATCTCCTTTTTTTACGAGTTGATCACGGACTGATATCAGTTAGAGAACCATTGAAAACCAGGGAGTACTGGACAGCTGCTGTTTCATCCTAGTTTGGGAATCATCGGCAGTACGAAGAAGATTATTCTGATGCTCGCTAGTGACTTGCTACAGGTTGGAGCTTCCTGCAGTTCTAGTGAGAAGTCGTGACCAGTGAGGTCCAATTAGAAGTCACGTGTGGATGGATTTCCACCAACGACAATAGTTGGGGTCGCGCTAAAGTCACGAATTGGTAGAAGTTAGAATTCATGAGCCATTGAATCGGGTCCCAGTGGCTGAATGGTATACGAGCTTGCCTTGTAACCGGAAGGTCCCGGGTTCGAATCCCAGTGGGTGCGTACTGCCGATGATTCCCAAACTAGGATGAAACAGCAGCTGTCCAGTACTCCCTGGTTTTCAATGGTTCTCTAACTGATATCAGTCCGTGATCAACTCGTAAAACATAACTAATCCTTACAAACCAAACTTTAGAAGATCTCCTTTTTGCAAGTTTTACCCTAACCTTAATCATAACCCTATCATTATACTACCTTGACCTTAACCCTAAATCAGGATGAAATTGCAATGAAGATTATGAAAAGCACCCATTTTGTCGTGCCCAGCGATCTGATTGGTTTGTTCAAGGTCATTTGACTGTGATGTCTGTTTTCTACAGCTGCCCAATCCCAAAACCAACCTGAAATTTATCAGATATTCCTTTTAATATGAAAACACTTCATTAAATGTATTTTCTTCATGATTCTAGTAGCATTATTTGCCTGGTTTCAGTAACTTTCAGACTGAGTGTTCTAAGGCACTCCTTCAGTGCTTAGAGTTTAACTTGGCCTACACAAGAACTGCTGCTGTAACTACAGAAGACAAGAGCCAGGCAACAGATCATTTATTGATAAAATCAAGAGATATTTATAGATTTTTATGTACATTATTGTCAGCGGAGAAGCAACGTCTTCTGATTGGTTGTTTTCTTGCTGAAGATTATTCTGTACTGCTTGTGACCGTTTCTTAGAATGTTAAGCCATATATCTGCGAATCGTATTTGCACTCGTTAAGTCTGCTCTGATTGGTTAAGCTTTGTTATTGTTTTTTATCATGATCCCGATTCTGGACGTAACAATGACGTAAATTGCTGCCTACAATTTTTGGCTTGCAGCTAGCTCTCAGCACACTACTATTCGGTTAAAGTACTTCTGCATATCAGTGGAGAAGAGAAATAGCTATTTCACTACTAATATGCAATCAGTCAGCATCAAAGCATAAACAGTCGGATAGAAGACTGCTAGCAGCTGGATAGAAATCCGATGATCAAGCTAGATGAGGAGAATAGACATCTGTTGACAAATTGGAGGCAGTGGACTTGATTGATTGATCTGACACGTGCTTGCTAGACATAGGATCAAGTTGGAAAAGAGCTAGTGGTGGTCAAACCGAAACCTGATATCAATCCATGAAGTCTTAGGAAGTTGGTATGAGTCAGCCAAGTAGGGAGGTGTAGACTGCCTAGTCGGAGTCCTCGGGATTCTAAGAACCAATGGCTGGAAATCGTTCTCATTGGTCTAGATACAATGACTCTCTGTGATCTGCCGTATCGATTAAATTTTCGTCAGTTTTCTTGCATGGATTTGATTTGTTTCAATTTTGATCACGAACTGTGAAAACCAAACCGGAAGAACTGGACAGCTGTTTTGTCCCAGTTTCCGACTCATCGGCAGTATGCATCCACACCATGAGGTTTCGGACCCAGGACCTTACGGTTACAGATTAAGCTCGAACACCATTCAACCCAACTAAATATCCCAAGAATGGTCTACGAGCTTGTCTTGTAACCAGAAGGTCCTGGGTTCGAAACCTAGTCGGTGTGTATATCCACTAAACCATATCATTTTTCGGTAACACTATTTTTCCTCCTGTTTGTCTTCCTTTGTATGACAACTCGAAATGTTGGACTTCTGAGCAACGTTCTATGTTGAAACCAGTCAGTCAGTAGACCCTCACCAAACCTCAATAATAACTCACAACGAGACAAATATTAATGTTTTTGTTGCTTCAGCTCAGTATAAGACAAGACAGAGATAGTATTCATTAAAATACGAATGGGAAATGGTGAAAAACAATCAATAAAAGTGAGAAAAAAGAAATAGTTGACAAGATCGATGAAAATGAAGCATGTATCGTGTGAGTAGGTAGCCGTTAAAAAACTTTCTTCCGTTGTTCAGGAAACCAAGTAATATGGAGATGGATTCATTGAGTTTTTTTACAAAAACTGTGTGGCCAATGAGCTCAGTTTCCAGTTGTACGTGGCTGGATTTGTTCCCTTAGCCACAGCATTGGATGACAAAAGGTGGAAAACTTTAGTTCCTAATAATAATAATATCAATAATAATCGATTTATTCAAAACAGTACTTTTGATACAAATATGAAAGGTACAGTACAGCATTGTATCTAATATTCTCATCACAGTGGTAATAATAATTAATAACCGGGCATTTATACTGATAATATAGTAACAACAGAAGACAAGGGCTAGGCAACAGATCATTTATTAAGGAAATCAACGCATATTTATATATTTTCATGTACATTATTATAGATTAGTTAAGCAAACAAACACAGTCTTCTGATTGGTTGTTTCTCACTTAAAGTTAATCTTTCATCTCTTTGTGACTGTTTCTTGAACATCAGATCATCTATATGTTAACTGCATCCGCCTACGCAAAGTCTGCTGTGGTCGGTTTTGAATCAGTCTTTGTTCATATTTTCTCACGACAAATCTTGAGAACGTAAACATTGACGTAAATTACTGTCTACCAATTTGGCTAATAGACAGCTCTGACCACAATATTACTCAGTATGAATACGAATATAAAATTAGATTAAGTGAAAATATTAACAACAGTGTAACAAAGAAAAAAAGTAAAATGAGGACCAATTAGTTAGTGTTTCTCAGTAAGTTGGTAGTATCCTACTCAGATCGCTGAAGAAATGAGAAGATACGACATAAAAGTGCTAGGAAGTTTTGAAAGCAGGTGGGATGGATGTGGGCTCTGCATATTGTAAACTGGAGAGTCAATAATCTACTCCTGTCACCCAGACAACAACCATGAGCACATTGAGTGGCAATCACCATCAGTGGAAGAAATTTGAACGAGGTCACTGCATTCACTAATACAGGCAGCATCCTTTCAACTACACGCACATGTCACGGATGAGGATGTAAAGACCAGCCTGGCAGAATCGAAAAGGCAAATCAGACATTCATGACTCCGAAATCAAAGTGGAAATATTCCTCACTCAGCCAGTATAAAGAACGAAATTCGAATTTTTAACACGGGTGTTAAGTCATTCAGTCAGTAAGTCAGTCAGTCACTTCTTCTCTGTGGGTCAGACGCTTGGTGTTCGCGCGTCAGGAGAAGCATTTCCAATACTCTACTGCAGACTGTTATCAAGAGATATCTTGGCTGGCTGCCTGCCTGCTGAAGATCAGATGGGTGACCAGTCAGAAATAATTGGCAACGAGAAAGTCTGTGAACGAAGCAATCAATAGCCCATGTCGAAACAAATATTCTGAATGAAGTGTTGATGGATTGAACACATGTTGAGGATACTGTTGGTTGACATCGCGCGCCATGTGATCACTCGAGTGGATTGGGAATGGGCAACGACGAGTCGAGTGTGTGTGTGTGAATGTGAAATGGAGGAGGTTGTATGAGTTCGGGTGATGGGAGCCAACACAGCGCTGCTCAAGCAATATTTGAAATCGTAATGAATTGAGGAGGTAAAATCAAATGTTCAGCTGCTTGTGGGACTGTCTAAGATATTACTGCAATTCTGATAGCAAACTGACTTCATTCAGGGTATCTTTGTCAACTAAGAAGTACTGGGTAACCGTTTCGTTCTTGTCTGGGATTCTTCATCAGTGTGCACCTATGAACCTTACTAGATATGTGACTCAGCATCTTTAAGTTACAAGGCATTGATTCTTTGTGGTCCGAATAGAGCATAAGTCTGCAAGCTTTCTGATTTCTCAATAACCATGTTATCTGTTTTTTCTACAAGAAGGGGTTGTTGGTGTCAAGCCCAACCTTCCCCTTTACTGGGCATAATACTGGTTAGCAAACTAGACGAGGTTTGGGAGACCGTTAGCCAGGAATCCTGCCTGTAGCCGCCAAATGGCTAAAGAACATTCCAAGGTTGTCTTATTTCAGTAAACTTTGATCACTTCAGGATGTTAATTATTGATTTAAGTTTGATCTATAGAAATAGATACTAGTTAGGCTGTCATGTCGTAGTTCTTACTTAATTTTTTTATAGATTTACAAACGGATGGGACTTTAGTTGACTTCAGAATCTTAGGCAGTTACTAGCTACTAAGCGATGGTCTGGTTGATGAGTGCCAACCAGCACGAAACCTATGTCCAAGGCTTCCTGCCGGTTGCCTCCAACCCTAATACCAACAATTCACAGAGGGTCTGGTTAGTTTAAAGTAAACAGAAAGTGTAAGGCTTTTGAGTGGAAAAGCTGATAAATACAATTTTTCTGAAAACCTTAAGAATGAATCTGATTATTTAATTCAATTTTAGATTTTCCCTTCGATTGATTGGACCGAAGTGCTCGGTCTCAGGTTGACATGTCGGCTTCTTGTGCAGATGTTTCGACGATATCTGGGCATGTAATTAGAAGTTAATTGGTGGATGGTGACTAGCAGTGGAATCCAGAATACGCACTTTGTCCCATTTAGGACTCGTCAACTGGATGTACCTGCATAAATCCCAGTGAGTGAGTGATGATGTTCCTCGATGGGAATAATTTTTGTGGAAATTTCATTAATCTTAGCTGATATTCTATTTGATATTATGCCTTTATTATTATTGTTATTATTATAATTTAAGCATCTCTAATGAACTGTGATTCCATTGATCTTACTTTACAAATCGATATTATTGAAAAAGCACACCAATATTGATATTGACTACTATTCTAGAATATTTTATGTATATGTAATTGTAGAGCCAGAAGAGGAGATTATCGAAAATGATATTCTTTGCTCAATTATTTTGTGTTTTGATTATTTAACAAATTACATCATTCGCGACTACTAATTACTTCTTGTCATCAGGCAAAATGTATGCTCAAACCTTTTATGTAATTTATATATATTTTGTATTGTTCAGGTTGTAGCCAACGATTTGAGAGAAGAATCCTCCAAATAATAAAAAATGAACTTATATTACCCTGGAACATTTCTTGTTCTTACCTTATTCATATTAGCTAATTCATCAAGGCGTTGGCTGACAGTGTGAATCACGTAATGAGGGAGTTGAGTATTTGTTTTGGTATAAATATAGAATTTTCAGCATGTAAGAGTACAGTATTGCATCTAATATCCTCATTACAGGCGTAATAATTAAAACAGGCTATTTATATTCATAGCGTTGTTCAATGAGAATATGAATATGAAATTAGACTAAGTGAAAATATTAACAATAAAAAAATGAGGCTGTTTACTTAGAGTCCCTCAGTAAGTTAGTTGGTAATTTCCCACCCTTACACTTTTCTCATCATATAAAATGCGTCTCCACCAAATAAGGTATTGTTTGTAGAGTATTCATAATTAGTTATCCGAGCATATAGTCTTCTATAGTTGCTCCTAGTTCTACCTGATGAGATATGTGTAAGGAGAGAGTTGTGTATAGGGAGGGTGTTCAGAGTCTGACGGGATAATATTTGCTAATTTCTTGCACGAGTCCATGTGTCTATCTACCACAGTATTAATGAGTTGATTTAGCGACACCCATCTCGCCCTACTGACAGGCCAAGAAAGGTTAACTTGTGGGAGGGGGGGCAGTGAAGAAGTATACACAGAATTCAAGAATTAACAAACGGTAACAGCAGAGACGGAATGATATCAGATCGTCCTAACTTCCTTATGCAGAACATCAAACGAAATATCTTTCTGGAAATTAACATGATGTGGGAAGACCAGGAAAGATCAGCGGAAATACAAGGTATTTCACATTCGATTTAGTTTCAACTTCAGCGCTATCTACGATAGTGAAACCGTGTGGAGTAACCAGTTCATGTAAGTCGTGCTTGCATCTGAAGGTGAAATTAACCACCTGACATTTGCAGGGACCACTTACTAATTGCTGATAAAAAGTTTTTCATTTTGCAACAGTCTGACTGAGAAGTCACCGCCAGCATAGAAACAGTCAGATGGATAATCGGAATACTTTACAAAATTGGCTTCGTCAGAATGGAGCGAGTAAGTCATGTAAGAAGAAGGAAAACAGAGAAGGCGGAAGAACAGCCCCTTGAGAAGCACCACCTAGAGTAAGCGAAGCATTGGAGGACTTCCCACTGTAAACAGTGTACTGCTTCCTATCAGAAACGCAGGAATACAACCACTTCGTGATCCATTTCTGTACTTGCAAGGCAGCAAGCTTCTTTAACAAAAGAGACCTAAGTAAAGAGTTATATAGTGTTATAGATTCTCTAGTTGGGACCCTCTAGATGTCAGAAGTCAGTGGTAACAGACTCTGACAGATGCATTCACCCCTTATTCTGCACATATTATTATTCACTAGTATTCGCTTTATCACTCTATCTCCTTTATCCTTATTTTGTATGCTTTTTTGAAAGTGTATATCAGTTAGAGAACCATTGAAAACCAGGGAGTACTGGACAGCTGCTGTTTCATCCTAGTTTGGTAATCAACGGCAGTACTCACCCACTGTCAGGGTTCGAACCCAGGGCCTTCCGGTTACAAGGCAAGCTGGCTCGTATACCATTCAGCCACTGGGACTCGATTCAGTGGCTAACTCACGAATTCTAACTTCTACCAATTCGTGATTTGGCGTGACCCCAACCATTTATTTTTTATTATTTTTATTTTTGATTACAGCTTGATTCCACACTGTATTTTTGGTACAAGTATGGAATTTTCAGCATGGATATCGGTAGCCCAAATTTTGCAGGCCGACCATTGATATCGGGTGTGCGTTGGCAGGGGATCGAACCTCAGACCATGTGCATGGTCGGCGAGAGTTCTAACCACTGTGCCACCAACGTCGTTGGTGGGACATCCATCCACACACGTGACATCTAATTGAACCTCACTGGTCACGACTTCTCACTAGAACTCCAGGAAGCTTCATCCTGTAGCAAGTCACTAGTGAGCACCATGAGCCATTGAATTGGGTCCCAGTGGCTGAATGGTATACGAGCCAGCTTGCCTTGTAACCGGAAGGTCCTGGGTTCGAATCCCAGTGGGTGCTTACTGCCGATGATTCCCAAACTAGGATGAAACAGCAGCTGTCCAGTACTCCCTGACTGGTTTTCAATGGTTCTCTAACTGATATCAGTCCGTGATCAACTCACTAGTATTAGCTTTATCATTCTATCTCTTTTATCCTTACTTTGTATACTTTTTATAAGGGTGTAGCAACTTGAATTATTGCACTTCTAGGTGAAATTTTCACACTGATTTATCAGTCAGTTAGTCAGTCAGGCAGTCAGTCAAACAATCTGTCTGTCTGTCTATCAATCAATCATTCAATTACCAGGTGAGTGTATTCCAAAACAATAAAAATTGAATGAACTTTAAGTGTCTTACTAATTAATACCAGAAAAAAATACAATTCATATAAAATGACAAATAATTTGAACTTTAAGAAAGAAAAAAAAGAGAAAAGAAGAAGTAACGTCATATGATTATGATTATTATTAATAATAATTATAAATATGATCTAATTCATAATTGAATTTTGTTTTAAAAGAAAAAGAAAAAGGTAAAAAAACAAAAGTTTGAACGGAATACACACTGTTGCTCAATGTTCAATTGAATAAACAAACAATGATTGACTGATTGTTTCGTTCAATCTATGCGAATTTGTACAATTCGAGATTTTATTTTAGTTCAGGGCACCTGTTATTTAAAATTGGAAATCAAAATATAATATTCAGAAAAAAATAAGAAATAAAAAAAGAATTAATTCGTAAACTGAAATTGTGTTTTGTATATTTGTGGCTCGTGTTATGTTAAAATGCGGATTGGATAGGAAGCGGTTAAAAATGGAAAATTTGAACCCCTGTGGTGGTGCGTACTGTTGAAGAGTCCCGAACTGGGCTGACGAAACAGCTGGCTGTCCAGTACTCCCTGCAGGTTTTCCAATGGTTCTCTGACTGATGTCAGCTCAGGATGAAACCTTCCAACCAATATCTTAAGACAATGGCTACAGGATTTACCTTACGTTGTGGTCTTGAAATGATAATCTGATTGGACAATTTTCCGCGCCTTTTTTAAACCTTAGGTCAATTGTTAACCAATCAGAGGAGCTTCATACATTTATTTCCCTCAGTGAATTTGAATACAGCAAGAACAACAGTGGTTTGTACAGAATAAGATGATGGTAGCATCATTGTTGATTTCGTTGGCTTCTCATCAGCTGCTTACAGCCTGCAGAAATTATTAAGTTTATATGCAGAAAACTTTTTAGTATACTTACAAATTTTACATGATGTCAGTTGACATGAGGTTCCAAACTTAATGAACGGTGCTCAGAAAATTACACTTATATAGGTTTTACCCAGGGAGTTCAAGTTTAAACAAAATTAATGTATTAGATGGTTGGAAGCAATCGGCAGGAAGCCTTCGACCTAGGATTCGTGCTAGTTGGCACTCACCAGTCAGTCAGCAAGGTGTATATGCAACCCTTCTGAGATTCGAACCCGCCTTGCTGACGAGTGCCAACTAGCACGAAACCTAGATCCAAGGCTTCCTGCCGATTGCTTCCAACCATCTAATATCATCAAATCAATGTGCACCGTGATGGTGAGCTACCTAGAATGATGGCCACATTGCAAAACAAACCTGACTGATAGAATTCAGAACTAGACACATCACACTAGTTACTAGTGTCCAATCAAAATTAATGTACGCATACAATGGTAAGGGAGTTACGTAATAAAGACGAGAGGTGAGTAAGATGATGAGTAACTAATTAATCGGGTAACAATCTACCGAGTTCAGCTTAAATCATAGAAACAAGCAACAAGCACAATTACATTATATCAAAGGGTGGGGGTGAGGTTAAAGTCAAAGATTGCGTAATCAAATGAAAGAGGGACAGAGAGAGTGAAGACATCCAGTTATCAGGGCAAGGAAAGACTGATAACTGCTTCTTTCTGCACAAATTTAATTGGGTTTCAGGCGTTTGATGGCAACTGCTGCTTCAGCAAACTTGAGAAGAATTGAGCTTTTTTGTCTGTTGATAATTTTAAAGGATTTTGAGATTCCCACCTAATGACCCGTATCAAGGAGGTGCTTAGTAATAACACTATTGGTAGCACTTATTCTGCTGATACATGGGCTTTTTCGTACAATCAGAGGAGTTTATTCTCCACTGATCCATTTGACTTTTAATCTGGTTAAAAATGGATAAATATGGTGTATTTTTCTCTTAAAAAATGTCCTTGACTCATTAATTGATTAAAAGAAGTGAAAAACAAGAAAAAATTTTTAAAAAATACCTTAAACATGGATGATGAAAGTAACACTATTTCAGTTGATTCAGGCCGACAGGATATGAATACATCCATTGACATTAATTCATGCCATCTAGGTACTCTAAATATAAAGACTCCTCCGGTCTGATACACTTTATTCATGCCACTAATAGTTAGTTCGCCTGTGGATTTAAATCAACTATTACAGATTTTATAGACTAAAAATTATGTTCGGTCTTCTATTTTCTTTACATTTGTAAGATTTTTGCCAACTACTACAGAGAAAGTTGTTTCGTCCTATTCTGGGACTCTTCATCGGTGCACACTCACGACCTACGGCTCTCAGGTTATGAGACTTAGCTCGCTGACCATTCAGCCAGTTGGGTTCTTGAATTCAATGACCCCCTGAATTCTAATTATGTAAATTAGTGATATAGCGCTGCCGTCACCAATGCCTTCGATGAGCATCTCCAATTCCTTTTGATATAGTTTCTTTTTTGATTAATTTAGTTGATATTTTTAGTTGATATATTTTGGACTACACCGACTCCTAGATTAGAAATAGGAAGTGAAGTGGTAGAGCACGTTGACCGCTTCGCTTATTTGGGAAGTACCATCAGCCAGTGCCAACGGGTTGATCTCTGACGAAATCTCAGCACGAATACAGAGGGCTAGGTTCGCATATGCCAGTTTACACCGTCTCTGGCGTAGACGTGATATCCGACTATCGACCAAAGGGCGTGTGTACTGCTCAACAGTCCGCTCCGTCCTCCTTTATGGCTGTGAGACCTGGCCATTGAGAGCGGAAGACATGAAAAGATTAGCTGTCTTCGATCATAGGTGTCTGCGTTCTATCTCCCGCGTGAAGTGGTATAATAAGGTGAGCAATACTGAGGTTAGGCGTCGAGTTCTAGGTAAGGAGGGGAAATCAGTCGACGAGACTGTGAAATTACATCGACCGAGATGGTTAGGACATGTGTTACGTATGCCTAGTCATCGCCTTCCTCGACGGGCAATGTTAGCTGATATAGGGTCAGGCTGGAAAAGAGCTAGTGGCGGTCAAACGAAAACATGTCACCAGTCAATGAAATCTACAACAGTTAGTCTAAGCCACGTAGGAAGGTGTAGACTTCCTAACCGGTTGGGGTCCTCGGGACTGTAAAAACCAATGGTTGGAAACAATTGGTGACATGGCTCAAAATCGTTCTCAATGGCTGGCACAGATGCATCCACTCCTTGTGACTTATGATTTCAAATGAAACTATATTGTTCTTCGTTATTACTATTCCTTTGTCTCACACCTCTGTTTACTGTCTATATTATGCATTTCTCCTACTTTCTTCTGTTGCTTTGTGTGCTACATGGAGTGTGGCGACTTGAACTGCCGCACATATGTGCAAAGTTCTATGTCAAAAACTGACCGACCGATATCTCAGAAAACTGCTGTGCTTGACTTTGAGAGGTGTCCAGTGAAATGAACAGAAAACCTTGTAGGATAAATAGAGTGAAGTACGTAAGGTCTCAGTGCGTCGGCGGCACAGCGGTACAGTGGTCGCCAACCACTCACGTGGTTCAGTCCCTGGTTGATACACTTATTTACCTCGCTAAGCCAGCATTAAGACTCGTAAAGAGGGAAGGTTGGACATGAAGCTAGTAACCCAATCCCGTAAAAGTAAACACCACTGCTACAGAAAGTTCAAAGCTCTAGCTTGAAGCTCTATGTTCCACTGGGAACGTAAAGGAATTTTTTTTAAATGTAAGGTCTCAACTGTTAAAAGAATATGACTAATGAGAGAAGGTCTACAGAAATAGACTATTTATATTACTTAAGAACCTACGTAGAATGATTATGGTAGTATTGGTCGATATCCGCATGATGAATAAGAAGTGTGTCTGTGGGTTGTGTGTTTTTTAAGCACTCTGTAATGTCAGTCTACATTTTCTGCCTGATTCAATTAACAGTAAATATTCAAGTATTGGTTTTGTAGGGATTTTGTTTGATTGCATGGAGGATTTCATCATGAGCTGACATCAGTTAGAGAACCATTGGAAAACCTGCACGGAGTACTGGACAGCTGCTTCGTCATTGACTGGGACTCTTCATCAGTACGCGCACACCACAAGGGGTTCGAACTCAGGACCTTCTGGTTACAAAGCGAGCTCGTATACCCTTAACCTATATGTCGTGAATTGGGAGTTGTTGGAGTTCATGAGCCATTGGATCGGGTCCCAGTGGCTGAATGGTCTACGATCTCATCTTGTAACCATAAGGTCCTGGGTTGCAACCCTAGTGGGTGCGTACTGCTCAAGAGTCACAAACTAGGCTGACGAAACAGCTGGCTGTCCAATACTCCCTGCAGGTTTTCCAATGGTTCTGTAACAGTTGTCAGTTCATGATGAAATCCTTCAACCAATATACTCCATAATATTCAAGTATTGGTTTTTAGGGATTTGATTGATTGTTTTTTTTTCCTTTGTTTCACTAACACACATTTATTTCACTCATTTTACGACTTCATGACCTTTCTTGTTATGTATGCGATCCAAAGTTTACGCAGTGTTTCTCAAACTTGTTATTATATTTACACAAACCTGTTTACTCCGCTATATTCAATTCTTTATTATATCTGATAACCATTCACTAATAGAATATATATTTATGTTTACGCCACACTACAGTTATTATTTTATCATTACTATTGTTATTTGTCACCCTTGGGTTTACATCTAGCCTATGTCATTTGTTGGTGTTCATTTCTCTATAGTGTATTCATATGGTCACTCATCATAACATTGACTATTACTCACGCTTGAAATTTGCACTTTTGTTGACTATAATGCCTGATTGAATAATTTCATCTCATATATTCTTATTGACCATACATAATCTAAGTGATAAACAGAATGAACTGACTATAGGTTTTCAGGCCGTAGGTGTTACGAACTTCCTGGAATAATTTGACCGCCGAGTCAGATTGATTCATTATAAATTATTTAAATTAATCCCAGCGTGTTAAGAAAATCAAAACAAGATTTTTCTGAACGTTTCGCTGTGTAAGCAACAGCTTCTTCAGCAGATTTATTCGGATTTTTATTAATCATCAAAATACATAGTCAAAAATTAAAGTCAGTTTATTTGAAGGTCATTTGTTCATTGACATTTTTACCAATAGAAAATATGTAAGCAGTCATCACATATATTTGTAATGACTAATGTCAAGTTGTTGTTGTGTTCACTCTTCTATAGTTAATTTGTACAGATTAGTTTTGTATGAGTGTGTGTGTATGTTATTTGTCATATGGAAAATACGTGAATTCATATGTGATAAACATGATCCTACATGTTTTAAAAGGTCATGGAGGCTCATTGGGTGTTTATTGTTTTTTCATCTGTCTTGCTTCATAAGAGTTTGCCATATAGGTGATAAGTCTATCCCATCTTTCCTATTCACTGCATTCGATGTGGTTAAGATGTGCAAGGCTTCAGAAGTCAATCTTTCTTTATGTGAATGAAATCCTCTTCCAAGAATTTCGACATTGTCGAAATCAATCTTATGTCTGTTGTCTGTAGCATGCATTGCTATAGCCGATCTTTTTTCTAGACTTTTTAGTTCTACTTCATTTCTAGGTGGATGTTTCGTGCATAGTCTATGTTCATTCACTCTGACCTTCACCTGCCTACTGCTCTCTCCTATATAGCATGCATCACATTCTGAACACTATCTTGTAGACACAATTACTTTGTGACATTCTGGGAACTATATCTTTGACATGCACCAAAGCTTTCTCCAGAGAATTAGAAGGTTTGACGTAGACTTTAATATTATATGAGGCAAACAGTCTTTGAAGTTGTTCAGCTGTGTCCTTTCGGTATGGGATGGCTATCGTCGATAGCCCGGATTTTTCACTTTTTGGTTTTCCCTTATGCTTCTTTCTATTGATAATATTATCAAGTAGCTTTTCAGGATAACCATTTCCAATCAAAATCTGTTTTATGTCGGATATCTCGTTCTCCATATCGTCATTATCTGTTATAATGTTTCTAGCTCTGTTAACGAGATTTAAAGCTACTGAAACTTTCATTCCTATTGGATGATCTGATTGGAAATTCAAATACTTGTTGGAATGTGTCGGCTTTCTGTATATGGTAAACTTTAGTTTCTCGTCAGTTTGTCTTTTTACAAGACAATCAAGAAAGTTTAGAGTTCCCTCAGCCGATTCTATTTCATTTATTCCATTCCACCTTGTGCTCGTCCCACTCACACACACATACACACACACAATACACTTTCTCATACAATTGTAATTTGCCTTTACTGGTTAATGTATGCTTAAATTAATGGATTTATAACTGTAGAGCTTGATGAATCAAGAATCTGAATACGGCACTTAGATGACAAATTTCGCGAGATGATATTACCATTTTAGTAGTTTCTTTACAACAGCTTTACAAATAACTAACATTAGTTCACAATAATAAAATAAAATGAAAATGCATGAAAGTTACTCACTTATATAAAACAAATGCACATACTAATGACTAATCATATTTAAATAGGTCAAGTAGTCCATCATGGTAGGCGAAGATTTAAGTCTATTGTTTTGCGAACACATAGTTTAGGCTGTATGTGATTAATTTTCAATTATTGGATTTGTAGGGATTTTGTTTGATTGCATGGAGGATTTCATCATGAGTTAGAGAACCACTGGAAAACCGTGACCAGTAGGGTACAGCAGGTTGAAGATGAGGCAGTAACTCATCGAAGAAGACACTGCGAAAAGGTTGTGCTATGTCGTGAATTGGCAGAAGTTAGATGGTCTACGAGCTCACCTTGTAACCAGAAGGTCCTGGGTTCGAACTCCAGTGGATGCATACTGGCGAAGAGTCCCAAACTAGGACGAAACAGCTGTATGGGATTAATCCATCACCTTCAATAAGCAAGAATTTATTGAAAGCACAGTTGATCTCTCTTATTATTTTTGTTTAGATGGATTTTTACTGAATAATCTTTCTTCTCCTGCTACCCCCGCGATCTCCTCCATATCACCCTTGCACCGATGACCCAGTCATCAATTTCCAGTGGGATTCCACTCAAGTGATGGCCTGCATTATACGCGATTTCATTTTACGGCCTCCTCAACGTATGCCCGACCGGTCCAACTCCACTTTCTCCTACATATTTTTTGAGCAATCGGCTCTTGCTCGGTTGGTTTGTTCATCACCATCCAGAGTTTCTTGTTGCTAATTCTTTCTGGCCGGCTGTCTGGCCATTCGATCTTCAGTATGGAGCCAGCCAGCCAGCCAACGAAGGAGACAGCTGTTGATAAAAGTCTGCAGTAACTTGTTGGAAATGCTTTTCGTGACTTATGCGCAGTGCACGTTTCTGACGCGTATAGAAGCACTGACTGACTGACTGACTTCACATTTTTGTTGAAAATCCGAATCTTGTTGTTCATGCTGCGGAGTTGAGATTTTCAATTTGATTACCTATCCGATTCTGGCTGGCTGGTTTTGACGTCTTCATCCTTGCCGACTGCCTTTGGTTGAAACCGTGCTTCCTAGCCGGATAAGTGAAGGAAGTAACCTTTTTCTTTAAATCTTCCCCACTGATGGTGATTGGTGCCGTTTCTTGGTTATCTTCATCACCTCCGTTTTCTCTTTGTGCACCTGGAGTGCTGACCTCGCTGCCAGCCTCTTCAACCAATTTGTCGGTTTACGCCTGCAAGTCTTCGAGATTGTGTGGAATTAAACATATAATTGTCTGCGGAATGCAGACCTTCTAGAGTCTTCTTATCGGTGGGCCAGTGTATTCCTGTCTTGCCACTCCCCACGCACAGTGTGGCGTATTATAATCCAGTCCACTAAAACTAGGAATATCATCGGTGATAACAAGAGGCCGTGTCCTACTCCTGTCTTCACTTCAGTGGGTTTTCTGAGTTTTCCGTTGTGGATCACCTGTGGATCACTACTGCTCATAGGCTTTCATTTCCTTCCTAGTCAATCTCCTCCATGTCACCCTCCGAAGTCAAACGCATCACTGGCTTTTTGACTTGACACTAGTAACTAGTATGACGTTTCTAGTCCTCTCTTTGGTGCAGACGGAATTCTATCAATCAGGTTTGTAATGTGGCAACCATTCTAGGTAGCTCGCCATCACGATGCACATTAATTTGATGATATTGGATGGTTGGAAGCAATTGGCAGGAAGCCTTGAACCTAGGTTTTGTGCTAGGCGTATCTGCAACCTTGAAGGAACTCATGTCCCTTCTGAGATTCGAACCCGCGTCACCCAAGGCTTCCTGCCGATTGTCTCCAACCATCCAATAGCATCACTGGCTTCTCAGTAGGATTCCATTCGAGAGTGTGACATGTCATATCACTCACTCGGCAGTCACCTCAGACTGCATCCAATCCAAATCAATTTCCATTTTACATGTTTGCCTTGGGAAATAGGCTCTTGGTTATTTTCTTGTTACTTTCCCTTTATAGCCAGCCAGCCGGCCAGCCAGCTAGCCAGACAGTCTGATGTCATCTTCAGTAGACAGGGGAGGTAGGTGCTTTATATTTTATAAATACAATATAATACAGAGTTAAATGCAGAGAGCCAGCTAGTTGAAAGGCTTGCCTTATTATTATTATTGTTTCCTTTAATTCCTAGAGAAACATAGGGCTTCAGCCGTGCGTCTCCATTGCGTTCGGTTCTCTGCTATAGTCTTCACCTGGCTCCAAGTCTGCCCATATGCTTTCATCTCCTCTTCACATGACCTCCTCCAAGTCACCCTTGCACTGATGACCAACTCGCCGCTTCCCTTTCGGGTTCCACTAGTCTAGTGATGTCATTTGATGGTTTGTTTCCTCAGAGTATGGCCAATCCATCTGCATTTCCTCCTGCTTATTTCTTTCACAATTGGTTCCTGGTTGGTTCGCTCATTGCCAGAGACCTCTATTGCTGATCAACTCTGGCCATCTGATCTTGAGTATTGAGCGAAGACAACTGTTAATGAAGGTTTGTAGCTTGTTTGAGGTGCTCTTTGTGACACACCAAGTCTCTGATCCGTATAGTAGTACTGACTTCACATTGGAGTTGAAAATCTGAACCTTATTTTTGATGCTGAGTGCTGTTGACCTCCACACAGACTTGAGAGTAGTGAGAGCTTGCCTTGCTTTACGGATTCTTGCTTTGATATCCTCATCAGTTCCGTCCACCTGTAGTTGAAACGATGCTTCCAAGGTCAACTGGTGGAGGAGGTTGTTTCTTTCAGGTTCCTCCCATTTATACTGATCGTTGTCTGTTGTTGTTTTTCTTGCTTGCTTTATAAACTTCTAAACTTGATGATTATTATATATGTTCAAACCAAGTTCACTTTTAACAGTTTGAAAAAAATTTGGACATTGGGTATATGATATTGATTATAATAATGGATGATCACACCTTATCAGCGCAAAGGTATCAGTTGTTTCAGGTCTTCTTAGATGAGTACACTATCTGGTAACGGATGAGAAAGAAAAAGAAGAAGAAGAAATATCAAACATTTCTGAGACTCTCAACTAAAAAATAACTACCCAAAGAACTTAATCAACAAAATCAATACTAACATTAAATATCGTCGGAAACGTATTCTGAAAACATGGACGGACCTCAGCAATTGTCATTCCATATAGAGCAGAGACGCCAGAAGATATCAGAAGAGTACTCGATAAGCTCGATATCAGAGTTTTCTTAAAAACATCAGACACACTGCCAAGCAACCTTGTCCATATAAAAAACCAAATCCCTAAAGATTCTGTATCTAATTGTGTCTATAAAATAAAATGCTTGGAATGTGATGCGATATACATCGGACAAACATCTCGAGAAATCAAAATCAGAAGAAATGAACACTGTAGAGCATCTCTTCAACCACCGAGAAATCCCGCTGAACTACAAAACTTGAAAAATCATCAGCCATAGGTCTACATGCTATAGAATCAGGCCACAAAATTGACTTTGACAATATTGAAATAATCCAGAAAATTTTCAGATATTACAAAGAACGTCTCATATTATCAGAAGCGCTTCATATCGAATGCGATCCGAATTGTCTGAATAGGAATTTGACCTGGTTACAACAAATAACAAAATCAACACGAATGTGATAATCAATTTCATTATTGAAAACATACGATTCTTTTATTATATTACACACTTATCAAATCAAATAATCTGCACCAGAGAAACCTGATCCACTCCTAATCCTCAAGAATAAGAAGGATATGTTCCAGTGATACAGTTGATGGAGAACTGGGGCGACTCAGACAAGTCCTCATAGAGAATGGATATCCTCCAAGATTTATCGAGGAAAACGTGAAGTTAAGGGAAAAGCCTGAAAGAACCCAGACGGTACTGAAGAAACTGCTATTTATGAGCGTCTAATTTAAAGGTGATACCGCAGCTGAGATCCTGAAGAATCGCTTATGCAGATCATTGAGGAAAGCCTTGTTTACGGCTAAGCTAGGTATCAATTTCTACAGCCGACAAATGGTCAACGGATGTGTGAAGGATAAGCTGTTGCTTTGGGCCATCTCAATGTGTGTTTATAAATTCACCTGCTCATGTGGAGCTAGTTATATTGGCTTCACAAAGCACACACTTTCCAAACGCATCTCTGAACATTATCCGGCATGGTTAGCAAAAGGAACAATGCAAGACAGTTACTAGTTCACTTCTCGAGCACTTGGTGAACTCAGGCCACGCAGCTCCACCAGAGTCGCCTTTCAAGATCATCTACAAAGTGAGGCTAAGTGGTACAAAAGGCGTCAGGTTTCGGCTTTTGTGTTTGGCGATTCTTCAGTACAACCCGGAACTTTGTATACAGAAAAAGTTTGTCCAGTCTCTTATTCTACCTTGGTCTTCACCTCTTCACTAGTCGTTCCCTGTAAAAAATTTTGATTTTTGTTCTTTTCCTTTTTTAATTTTACTTTTAGTTTGCTTTTGCTTTAGTAATTAATTCACTATTTTCACTCTCATATGCTCCTTTTGTATATTTTCACACCCTCCTCACCCTTGTTAAATTGACACTCAAATACCTTTATTTTGACTCAATAGCAATTTCAACCTTATCAAATTTCTATCTTTGTTCCGCTGAGTACCACGTAATTTACAACTTTTAATTTTTTACTTCTAAAGCCACTTCCGAGTAATTATGTCTATTATGTCACCCCCTATTACTCAATAATAGACCACTATACATTTTTGGTAAATATAAATACGACTGTACTGCCTCTGAAGATGATATCGCCGATAAAGAAGCATTTTCTTCGCTGAATTTGTCTTTTATTTTCTTCATGACTCAATGGGTATTTTCGGTGATTTGAAGGAGAGCAAGATCCGTGTGACAGTGAAGGAACTTGATACGTTTCTTAAGTTTTCTGTCAAACTTGCCATAGCATATACAAGAATCAGTTTTCTGAGGAGCTGTATTGACAAGAAAGAATATCCCAAGCACTTCTGGAAATGTCTTCGTCGCAATCATATCCACCCAAATCGTCGCTCTTCGAAACGTCATACACTGAACGTCATCGACGAAATAAAATCTCGACTACCAGAGATAGAAAGAAATATTTCGCTAAGAACACATGCTCTATTTGAGCTGACAGAAGACGAACAGAGAAGTTTCATGGACTACATCTATTCAGTTTTAAGAAGACACTGTGAAGATGTAAACCTGAAACTCGCAAAAATTGTCTCAAAGCCGCTGACACTTATTCACGTTTTCCTGCCACACCAGAGAAATACGTTTTCAACTACTCTAGTATATCATTAACTCCTATCCAGTTGCAAGCCTTGTCGTTGGGTTCAAAATTTTGTGATATTACTCAATAATAGACTGCTATACATTTTTGGTAAATATAAACACGACTATACAGCCTCTGAAGATGATTTCATCGATAAAGAAAATTTTCTTCGCTGAATTTGTCTTCATGACTCAATGGGTATTTTCGGTGATTTGTTATCTTTACCAATTGACCAACTTGACAAATTAAAATTGACCCCATGCTGAGGAACGATGATTAATTTTGTTATATATAAGCTGAGATTTTGTAAATTCTGGTTTAATATTACTACTTTGATAAAGCTATTAGCAGCAGCATTAAATAGCGAAACGTCAGTAAAAGTAACAATATCGTTGATTGTTTTTCATTCATTGGGAAATACAAAAAGGCCTTTATTATAACCGATGATGATTACTATACGTTTGTAGACAAAAGTGAATTTGACAATTATTCTAATCGTCATTTTGGTTAATAGTGACTTATTGATAGCTTAACCATTGGGTCTGCGAGATAAGCGACTGGACAATGCAGATTCGCATTAGTCAGTTAGTCAGTTAGTTAGTTAGTTATTCAACAGTTTGACAGTTTGTATGCTGTTTCATGGATGATGACAGCAGATAACAAAATCAATAATTTGCCTGTTATTCCAAAACAGTACTTATCTGATACAGCTTACAATTCTCAGTATTGTTCGGACAATATTGCATCGAATTTACTCACACAAAAGAATATTACATGATATAGGTAAGCAAAAATGATAAATGGCAACGTTTTTGTTGGCATTAGCAGAGGTAATAAAATGAAAAATGTACAAAAAGTATGCAATAATAATAGTAATAATAATAATAGTGATAACTAAAATTACACAATAATTGAAATGATGACACTATGAATTATTGTAACAACAGAAGACAAAGGCCAGGCAACAGATCGTTTGTTAAGGAAAATCAACACATATTTATAGATTTCAATGTACATTATTGTAGATTATTTTTAGTAGAAAATACAGTCTTCTGATTGGTTGTTTCTCACTGCAAGTTAATCTTTCATCTCTTTGTGGCTGTTTCTTGAATGTCAGATCATCTATATGCTAATTGTATCCGCCTACGCAAAGTCTACTGTGGTTGGTTGTAGAATCAGTCTTTGTGTGCGACAGGGTCAGGCAAACAGTTTCCAAAGTGGGAAGGACCACATATGGTCACGTTGAGATGGGGTTACGCAGACACAGTCGCAATCGTAAACACAGAGAAACAGGTGGACATCCGCAAGCACCGAGATTCCAGACAGCAAGAAAAAAGGGCAAGGTCCCAAGAACCAAGAAGACCGAACCAACTTCAGTCGCAAGTCTTTGACGGGGGAACGAGTGTGGTGAGAGCTGGCTGCTAGCCAAAGTTGGCAGACAGTAATTGACGTCAATGTTTATGTCCCCAATATTGGTGGTGAGAAAATGAGAACAAAGGCTTTGCGTAGGCGGATAAAGTTAGCATATGGATGATCTGACACAGCCACAAAGAGATGCAAGGTTAACTTTCTGTGAGAGACAACCGATCAAAAGACTGTATTTTCTACTAACAATAATCTACAATAATGTACATTAAAATCTATAAATATGTGTTAATTTTCCTTAATAAACGATCTGTTGCCTGGCCCTTGTCTTCTGTTGTTACAGAAACACCAAGAAATCTTGGAAGCTTGTTATTATAGACAAATGTACAATCGATAGACACATTGACATTTATATATCAGATTTAGTCAGCTACAGGATCTTGTCTCTCAGATCACTAAACACAAACGGTCGACTAGAAAATACTATTGCAGAGAACATCCTTTTCAGGGAATGTGAGTTCCTTTTTTTAGGGATATTAGGGCAGCTAAGTTACCTTTGAGTTCAAGATTCATAGGAAGCATTCTCTTGGTTACAAACGTTAAATCGTGTTTCATTATTTTTAACTATGTTTCTCTGTCTAGGAAAAGGGGAGTAAATCCATTTTTCTTAGAAAATTTAACTATTCCTTTGACATCTTGTGAAGCCAGGTATATCGGTCTTTCAACTCAAGCTTTTTCCAGGAAGTTAGTGTAACAACAATATTTGATAGTGTGGAATATTCCCATATTATGAATTAAAAGTCAATTTGAACGAGGAATATTATTTCCAATAATTTCTCTTCAGGTTCTTACAATTATAAAATATAATATTTGTTGTCGTTACAATAAAGGCCAGTTATGCGGCGGATACATTTTTAACGTAGAACACGTCCAGACGCTGTTCCTACCGTGGCCAAACTTGGATTGATGATTCTTCTTCTCACCAAGAGTGCTCCTTCCCCTTAACCCTCTTGCCTTTTTTTCCTGTGCTTACTATTACAAATATTATTATTATTCATAATTTATGCCCTTCTTGCAAACATTCTCTCAATACTATCGAATTTTTCATTTATACTATCCGGACTTATTATTAGTGATACTATCTCTTTTCTCAGTATATGCCGCCACCTGTTTCATTTCACATATTCGTTATTTCATTATGAACCTCTCATTGCAGTATTACTATCTCCTGTTTAACACAGACCACTTTGTATTAGCCACTCACTCATAATTTTCATAATTTTGAACTGACTTGTCAATTTTCCTATCCCACACTCTACCACCATTATCTCCCGTTTTACAATATTTTGTACTCGAATTCAGCCTAGCACGTTTGTCACATAAATACGACTATTTATTTTGACACCCCATAACTAATCTGTTATTCTACGTTAAAAAAAATGTATCTGCCGCATAACTGGGCTTTATTGTAACGACAACAAATATTATATTTTATAATTGTAAGAACCTGAAGAGAAATTATTGAAAAGAATATTCTTCGTTCAGATTGACTTTTAACAACAATATGTCAGAATAATCAGCCATTCAAAAGGAAGTCACGTGGACTATAAAGTCAATAAATTAGTCAGTAGTATCAACAAAAATGGACAAAAGGATGTAAGGAAATCATCGTAGACAATCAATCCAGTTCAACGACACCAGAAGATGAATCACAAACCCTGTAGAGCTGACAATGTTGTATCTAGAAAGATAATCAAAGCTTCGCAATTAAATCATTTGGCCCAGAAAACACAGTAGAAGAAGAGTCCGTTCAAGGTCACTGCACAAAAATCACTGATTAAACTCACTGCTAGGAGAGAGAAAAGCAATTAGTGGAATTAAAAGCCACTTTTAACTAGTCAGCACTTATTTAGATTGCTGAGGATATTTTGAATGTTGAACCTAAATTTCGTCACCTCGGCAAATTATTAATATTTAGTGTATCGGCGCGAATGTAACAACCGAGACTGACTTCTTGTGGTCTGAATTATTATTTATTTAAAACAATTAGTCCCACTTATACATTTGGATAGCATTATTAGAAGACGGAGATTATCTGAAAAACTACGTAATATGTATTTGCGCTATACATTTCGATTAATCTGATCACACATTTACTTGTCAAGTCGATATATGAAACAATTAGTCCATTTGATAAATTTGAATAAGGCATTAAGAAGACAAATTTCGCGAGATGATATCATTTCGTAGTTTCTTAACAACCGCTTTACAACTAACATGGTTAACAATAATAAAATAAAGTTCATGGCAATTACTCAGTTAAATAAAAACAAAAGTACATACTAATGACCAATCATATTTATTATTTAAACGCAGAAGAAAAGAAAAAAAATTGGTACAGTATGGCACCAAGAAAGATGCGCCACATAATAATAGTAAAACAACATAGATCAAAAGTAAAAAATATAAGTAGAGAACGGATAAAAAACTTCATCTGGAAGGAAAACAGTCATACTTAACAAGTTCAAACAGTATTCGTTAACTATCATCTAGAAGGGAAGAGAGAAGGAAATTGCAACACGTCCACAATTGATTACGACTCTTGGACATATCCGATAACGTTTCGAGCCATCGATTCGAGCTATCTCGCGGACCCCAACCAGGGAGTCGTGACGCACCAACCGATGCTAATCTAGCACAAATATCCTTCATCCCACGACGCCACGTCATGGACTGACCACCTCTCCGCCTTTTCCATCCCGTCCCAGGGCTGGCCAGCGAACAGAGACCTGTACGGAAACCTCTGGGATGACATTCGCAGCACATGTCCAAGCCACCGAAGCCGGTGCTTCCAGATGACGACACTCAATAGATGGTGACCTCCACTGTGTTCAGACACACACACTGAACCTCAGAATTACTCACGCGGTGAGGCCATCGAACGCAAGCAATCCTGAGGAGACAGCGACGATCGAACACGCAGAGTCGCCTCACATCCTCAGCTCGGAGAGGCCAGCTTTCACAGGCGTAGAGCAAGACAGCTCACACTGAAGCATTGTATACCCGACCTTTGACAGCCAGGTTAACGTCGCGACGGCGCCAGAGGTGGCTCAAGTTGATGTATGCCACCCCACCCTTTATTATACGGTTGGAAATCTCATCCGTCACCCCTCCGCCAGCACTCACACAACTACCCAGATACAAAAACTTATCAACAACTTCAAGCAGTTCATCCGTAAGAGTGATTGCAGGTACAGGCTCCTGCCAACCTTGTAACAGTACTCTGCACTTAGACGGCGCAAAGCACATAACATACTTACAGACACTGGTGTGAATGCAGGAAACCGATCTTTGTATCCTGCTGTATAGCTGACCAAAACTGCCTTGACACACACACACACACAGTCACTAAACGCTCTAAACACAGTAAAAGGACAATTGTTCATGGTTGGAAACTGCTTGTGTGTGTGACTCTATTCAACAACAACAATAATAATAACACCAAAAATTCAAAATTACCTTAACAGAGCTGTTAGACAGCTATAGAGTCCAGTCTAAGTACAAAACAAGTGCTTAGAATCAAGTAGAATATTCCCAACTAGATGGGATCGAAAACCCTGTTCATAAGAATAACTAATCAAACAATTCCTGCGGACAGTCGAAGATCAGAATCACCTTAATTCAGTCAAACAAAACGGCATTCGTAAACTAACACAGTGTTAATGTCTCATCACACGACGACGACGACGACGACAAAGAGAAGCATTGATTTTAGAGATAAAACAGAGGAAAAGACAAATAATAAGGAACGAATCAACATGTGATATACAAATGTCAGAACAACAATGATATACATACAGTCCAGGAGAAGAATGGATAATAATTACAAAGTTGGTTGAAACTTCCAAATAGGATATTCTGGTTATTAGGCGACCTCAAACATTCATTGAAAGGATAAAAGACTGAAATTATTATTATTATTTCCTTTAATTCCTAGAGGAACATAGGGCTTCAGCCGAACGTCTCCATTGCGTTCGGTTCTCTCCCAGAGTCTTCACCTAGCTCCAAGTCTGCCCATATGCTTTCATCTCCTCTTCACATGACCTCCTCCAAGTCACCCTTGCACTGACGACCAACTCGCCGCTTCCCTTTCAGGTTCCACTCGAGCAATGGCTTGTCTAGTGATGTCACTTGATGGTTTGCTTCCTCAGAGTATGGCCAATCAATGCACCTCCATTTCTTCCTGCTTATTTGTTTCACAATCGGTTCCTGCTGTGTTGGTTCGCTCCCAGAGATCCCTGTCTGTTGCTGATCTTTTCTGGCCATCTGATCTTCAGTACTGAGCAAAGACAGCTGTTAATGAAGGTTTGTAGTTTGTTTGAGGTGTTCTTTATGACGCGCAGTGCAAGTCTCTGATCCGTATAGTGAGTAGCACTGACTGATTCACATTGGAGTTGAAAATCCGGATCTTATTTTTCATGCTGAGTGCTGTTGACCTTCAAATAGACTTGAGAGAAATGAAAGCTTGTCTTGCTTTCCCTATTCTTGCTTTGATATCTTCATCAGTGCCGTCCACCTGTAGTTGAGACGATGCTTCCCAGGTAGGTAGGTAAAAGAGGTTGTTTCTTTCAGATTCCTCCCATTTATGCTGATTGTTGTCTGTTGTTGCTGTTGGTGGTGGTGTTGCCCAGGAATCTTCATCACCTCTGTTTTCTCTATGTTCACCTGAAGTCCTTCCTATCTCTGATGCTTCTTCCGCCAACTTGTTGCTTTCCGCTTGCATGTCTTCCAGTTTGTGGGAAATCAGACATATATCATCGGCGAAGTCCAGATCCTCCAAGTTTTTTGTGTGAGTCCATTTTAAGCCTGTTTCCTCATTGCCCGCTGTTTGTCGCATTATCCAGTCTACTGCAATCAAGAAAATCATTGGCGATAGTAGGCAGCCTTGTCTTACTCCTCTCCTCGCTTCGAAGGATTCCGTAAGTTTCCCGTTGTGGATTACTTGGCACTGGGCTTGTTAAACACCAACTAATATCTATAATTGTATATATTGATGGATTTACATGTTCAAGTTGGCTCAAGTCAGTGAGTCTATGATTTTGGTATCATTTTGGTTAACTGTACTTGACTGTGATATTATCATTGTTGTCGTCGCTTGTTGCTCTTCTTGTTGTGAATTATTTTGCTGTGCTGGTGTTGTTCTGATTGTTTTATTCCTTGTTTTCCTAGTTTTAAGAGGAGCAACCCACAAGGTCGCTTCTCTCTAAACTGTATTTTAATGTAACAATCCCCTTCTCAGGCGTGAGGCTAGCACTCTCACCCTGTAAACAAAGTTGCTACAGAAACTTCAGCACGATGAATCTCCTTGCGCCAAAAGAAAAAGATTTAAATGTTGATAATAATTTCATGATATCATTTGACGTATCTTCCTTATTCACCATTGTACCACTTATGGAAACAGTGGACTTTGTATGCAAAGAATTCATCAGACGAAACATCGATTTTGGCATTCCTGCATCTTTTATAAAAGAGTTTCTTTTGAAATGCACGATGAATGTTCACTTTTTATTTAATAAGTTCCTTACTATGCAGGTAAATTGATGGTATTGCAGTGGAGTCACCACTAACACCCAGTCTAGCCGACATTTTCCTTGTGAAACTAGAGAATGGGCTTTTGAAAGATGTAATTGATGAACTAAAACTCTACTGTCGGCACATGGATGAAACATTTTTGATTATGAAAACTAAGGATGAAGCAAAGAATTTAACGATGTTTATCCTGCAATAAATTTAACCTTTGAGAAAGAAAGAGACTCTAGTATGTCATTCCTAGACGTCCTTATGACTGGAAATGACGACGGTACAATAAGAAGAAGTGGATGTAGAAAACCTACATCAACTGACTGTCAGTTTACTCATTTTTTCAGCTTTGTGCCTTTGAAATACAAACGCAATCTAATTAAGTGCTTGGTCTACAGAGCAATAGCAATCTGCTCTGATGAATGTCTTAATGAGGAGATTAATTTTATTAAATAGTTGCTGAGTAAAACCAGTTACCCAGAAAAATTCATTGATAAGAATATGAATCAAAAGTCAAGTCAGTCCAAATTATCAACAGTTTCGAAAACGGCCTTGTTCTTACAACTTCAGTTCCTCTTGGATAACATCAGTGAGATATTAACACAACGCCTAAGCAATGTGCTAAAAGGAGCGTTCAGTGCTGTTGAATCATGCTGTGTCTTCGAAACCACTCTTACTCTGCGTTATCGGGGTTAAAGATAAACTGTCTAGTTTCCGCTCCTCTATGTGTATCCACCAATTTGACTGCTCGCTTCTGTGGAGCCAGTTACATAGGCTGTACAATGAGGCGTGTATATCATAAGATTTCTAAACATCATTCTGCAAAGTGGTTAATTAAGTAAAGGACAAACAAAATCCATTCACAGTTCCATTCTATGTCATCTCGTGGATACAGAATACAAGATTGATGTTACCGAGGCATCTACCGCGCATACCAACTAATCTTAACTTTACTTTAAGAGTTCGTCTACTTCATATTGCTGAGACTGGCTGTTGTAATCTGCATTAAGAAACCTAACTTATGTAAAGAAAAGAAGAAGTTGGTTGGTTTAGACACTGTCCTTACCCCCAACGGCCATCAAGGTTTCTGTGATCCTTAATTTTTTGTAGAGGTAATCTTAATTTTATTTGATATTCTATTTACTGTTACATTTTTATTCCATATCGTCTCATTTCTGCGGCTACCTGGGCAGCCTTTCCAGCTTCGTACATTGTACGAACATTCCACGTCCCCATCCTTATTTTTGCTTTCATCGAAAAAAGGCACATCGGCTCACTGGCTTCCCAAAGGCTTTCACCAGCCCGCGTCATTTCACTTCCCCGATTCCAGAGAAAAATGAGGTTATTGTTTATATTTTTAGTAGTTTTAATATATTTATGCTTTGAAGTTTCTGTAGCGATCTGGTTAAGTTTTGGGGGTGGAGTTGCTAGCACCACCACGCCCCAACCCTCCCTCTTTATCCGGGCTTGGGATTGGCTAGAAAACTAGCGAGCTAGTAATCTAGGCGAGGTTACATTTTTATGCTTATTATAACTTATGACATTGCGCGTCAGGCTCTCGAGTGGAACCCGAAAGGGAAGCGACGAGTGGGACGTCAAAGGGTGACATGGAGGAGATCGTGTGAAGAGGAGTTGAAACAGTATGGACTAACATGGATGCAAGTGAAAAGTACAGCAGAAGACAGAAGCAAGTGGAGGCGTGCAGTTGAAGCCCTATGTTCCACTAGGAACCCAAGGGAACAATAATAATAATATAACTTATCCATCTTTCTTGAACTGTAATTCCATTGATGTTACTGAACAAATCGATAGTACTTAAAAAACACACCAATATTGTTAATAATGATAATTCTAGAATATTGTATGCATATATAAATATGTATGAACATAATTGTAGAAACGGAAGAGGAAATTATCGAAAGGAATATTCTCTGCTCAAATTTTCTCTTTTGTCTTCTAAAAATTAAAATTTCTTTCAAATACAACCTAAAATATCTTCTCTAATGAAGACTAACAAAACTATGCAGAAATTGTTTCTATTTTTAAAAGACAAAAAGAAAAATTGAATCACGTCAAGAAAGTATTGATTATTCGATCACAGTATTCGTTGTGTTATCTTCAAAATTTCAAGGCGAATTCACTAGACAAAGAAAATACTATTTAAAGTAATCAAAAGAGAGTCAAATCTCAAGATCTATTGTTCTAGGGTATATACAGCCTTGATAGATCGATAAAGAAAAACGAAAAATTATGATTCACCGAAACGATACTACAACTAGTACCACTTACGCTCTAGTCAAATATTTATGTGATATTGATTATGATTGACAATAGTAAATTTGTGATTATTTCAAAATCATCCCAGGTTAGTTGATGATACGTAATAATAATAATAATAATAATAATAATAATAATAATAATAATAGTGTATATTTTAAGTATTTCAAAAAATAACTAGTGTATGATTGTTTGCGTACACCGTTCTGCATATCCCCGCTATTAGTAGCCTTATAGTTCGTTGCTATGGTGATTTAATGACAAGTTATGTATATTTTTTGTATGGTTTTGTGTAAGTGAAAGTTTGCACTAAAAAAATGTTTGTTTTTTTGACGTACATATTATCGGTGGCATCAAATATATATACTCTTGAATTGTGTTACATTTATTATAATAATATTATTATTCCCTTGAGACAAGCAAGTGACTACTGGCAGGATCAACCAGTTTATTCACACAGTGATACACCCACTGACTGGGTATTGGTTTTCAGGAGAACCGAACACACCCATCTCTGCCTCTTGCGAGACGAGACCGGCATGCACGATCATCCTGTGGCGCAACCTCTCGAGAGCCTCCTCCCTCAGTGGACCATTCGCACCGTTAGTATACATACTAATGCATAGGTAAGCATTGTTACGCCGATCATTGATCGCGTCAATCAATTATGCACTGCATAAACAAGCCCAATAGAACTCATCTCGCATACAAGACCAGCCAAAGTAGCACGCATAGCGACTCTATAGTGGCCATAGGCCCTTATGAACGAAGCAAGCAGCCACCAAATTCAGTGAAATCGTTATCCCTGCCAACTAATTTAGCATGGAAATAGCTTCTATACGTCTGCCAAGACTATAGAAAACCATACACAGTCATATAAGCTAGCCATGAGAACCATTTGACTCACGCTCATATCGTCTATATAGCTTATGCTGTGTTTACTATGGGATTTATGGCTAATAAGCAAGACAGCCTAGTTGGGAGCTTTTAGGCCTAGACAAACTCGAAACCCCATGGTCAGAAGTACTAAAACACGTTTCACGCATTCCTCTATCATTTGGAAGCATTTTTGAAAATTTCAATTTTTCGACTTTTTGGACCCGAGTTAGGGGTAGTATCCCTCGCATCGACGACCCAGTCGTCACTTGGGAATCCACTCCAGCAATGGCCTGAATTGAGCGCGATGTCATTTGATGGTTTCCTCAATGTATGCCTAATCCACCTCGATTTTCTCCTACATATTTGTTGAACAATCGCCTCTTGCTCTGTTGGCTTGTTCATCTCCAGAGTTTCTTGTTACTTATTCTCTCTTACAGGCCATTTGATATTCAGTTTGGAGCGAAGGTAACTGTTGATGAAAGTTTGCTACCTGTTGGAAATCCTTTTCGTGACTGACACGCAGTGCAAGTTTCTGACCCGTATAGAAGGACCGATTTGACATTCGTGTTGAAAGTCCGAATTTCGTTCCATATGCTGAGTTATTGCAGAAGATTTCCAAACTTATTTCAGATTGATGAAGGCATATCTTGCCCTTACGATTCTGCACTTTTATCAGAAAATCTGGCTTTATCCTGGTGTCTGTGGAATGTAATCGATAGAGAGAGAGGCGGTAAGTTCAAAAGATGGACGTATATTATTGATTTTTCATGATATTATGCTGATATATTTTTCTGTATTTATATTGAAAGGCCCTAATACCCACCGGATAAAGTAGGTGGCGCCAGTTCAAAAAAGAGAAATACCACACAGATGCCCGGTGAAAGTCTACAGGATGCTAGTCAGTCTATGCGTCTTCATTCGATGAAAGCAAAAATAAGCACAATGGGAATGTGGAATATTTGCACCAGGTACGAAACTGGGAAGGCCACCCACGTTGCTGAGGAAATGAGAGGATATGAGACAGGAGTGCTAGGAATCTGCAAGAGGAGATGGAATGGATGTGGGGACTCTCCAAATTGTTAACTGGGTAGTCAGTAATCTATTTCGGTCACCCAAACGACAACCATAAACACACTGAGAGATTAGTTGTTATAATGTCAACAACAGCAGCCAAAGCTTCCATCCCAATGGATAGCATGAATGCGAACCAAAGTGGTGCGGAAGGGGCAAACAACACAGGATCGAAACTCATCGTGGGTCAAGAGGTCGTTGCTCGGCGAAATGAGTGACAACGGAAAAATGTTTTCAGACTCCTGTGCCTTCAGTGATTTCATGATATGAGGTAGTGTGTACAAGCACAAGGACATAAACAAGGCGATTTGGATTTCACCTGACGGAAACACTGAAAATTAGGTGGACATCATCTCAATCTCAGGAAAGTGGAGAGGCAGTCTACTGGAAACACAGTCGAGAAGTGCAGATATGGGCTCAGATTATTATCCATTTTGAGG